>JAECUM010009935.1:0-63566 GCA_016617855.1 Megalonaias nervosa
AGAGAGAGAGAGAGAGAGAGAGAGAGAGATTTGTATTATGTGCACTGTCAAACAAATGTACATCAATTTCATCCCTATTTACTTTGTTCATATGCCATCTCCTGCGGTAAACTTCCCTGTATTAGAAATTCTCTCCATACTGTCCAGAATATTTATAAATTTGGTGTTTAAGTCATGATGAACTTTTACGTAGCTAAATTGACGAAGTTTCCCAATTCTTTACATTCTACAGGTAGGGTTCATTGTCAGCAAAACAATTTATATAAAGTGTTTCCGTTATAAAATCTTTACCTAATTACATGTCTCTTGAAAGAATCGTCTTTCCCTTCAGTGATGATCATGTTTACAATTTACTTGTCTTTCGAATCGTTATGAAATTGTAAGCATATTAAAGAGTCTTTAATAATTTTCTAACATGTTTTAAGATAGGTTGATCAAGTATAGAATAAGTCTTCATTTCTGACTTATTCACCTAAATACGGTTCAATATTGTTACGAATTTTACATGAATACAAATATACTAGTTTCATGTCCAGATGGGTATTTTGAGAGTATGTTAAGTAAAACATTTCGCCAAAAAATGTTCTGTATCATTTATATTATGTACAACGATCGATGTGTTTTACGATGTCCGCCATCTTTGTTTTGGAGGCAATTTATGTATTGGAGGCACCTCCAGTGTGTCATAAGATTTGTTTACATTGTCTGAATGCTGTAAATCACACATATAATAGTTTCATGTACAGATGGATGTTTTGAGACTATGTTAAGTTCGATGTATTACAAAACAAATGTTCTGTCTGATTGATATTATTTACAACGTTCAATGTTTTTCACGATGTCCGCCATCTTTGTTTTGGAGGCAATTTATGTATTGGAGGCATCTCAGATTTCCACTACGCGGTGTACACAAACATTATTGAACACCAATAAACCGTTCATATAACTATGTTTCACGTAAAATAAGTTATGCTCAACAATAAAATAATGCACTTTCCGTCTCCTGCAACGATAACGCATCCGGATAGTGCACGTTCTAATTTCCCGCACCACCAACTTGTTTGGAGGCCAATGTTTCCTGTTTAAATGTATGACACAATGACTTTAGTGTTGGATCATACGTTCGTAATTAAGAGTGTAATAATATAATTATGTTACGTGTAGGCTCGTACAAAAGTAACAAAACAAAAGAGTGAAGCCAACAAGCTTTGTAAATTTTAACAAAATAATTTATTTCCCTAGAAAACAAGATAAAAATATGAAATAGGACTTACGATTTGTGAATATAATCCAAAAATTAATCCTAAAGTTGAAAAATATAAGTCCTATCACTAAACAGTTCTAATTGAATCCGGGTTCAAATCTCGATGAAATTCCAATATGGAAGACGATGACGTTAGATGTGGTCGTTGTACAAATGGCAACAATTCCTCGTTGAATCACAGTTTGTTTCCGTTCAGAATTCCAGAATAAATTTCCACTAAATTTCTTTGTCCCAGACCTTTTTATAAAAAGTACACTTGTTTAGTTTTCTAGAGAATAAATTATTAAATTCCAAAAAACAGATGAACTTCAAAAACAGTCTGGCTTCAACAATAGAAACACCTTGTTCCCTCAAGGTGTAAGAATACAACTGAATAATTTTAATACCAATTGACTGTTTTAAACTTCGGTTTTAGATTACATGGTAGCTCACGTGATGGACTTACGTGACACTAATTTGAACATCGCAATAGAAGCGCACAACCGGTAGGCACTTCCGTCATGGAAGAACTTAGCGAATCGTATTATAAAATTCAATTTAAAAAAAAAAAAGTTGTTTACAAATTAGAACTATCACGCAATCAGAAAATGACCTTGGTAATAGCCAATCGTTTTTTCTTGATGTTTACGAAATCTATGAACTAAAGTGAGCTAAAAATAGTGCTGAAGAAATATTATAATCTAATCGGGTCAAGCCAATTTTCCGAAAAGAGATTCAAATCCAATGAAAATTATCATTACAATAAAATGTAATGAAATAAAATTAAAATGAAGAAGAGTTTAAAATTAACACACAAGCAACTTAATTACATTTTCGTAACAATTAGCATTCAACGTTTGTTTTGAATCTCAATATTTTAACGATATTTAATATTTATTGAGTCTTAAATTCTTGTTAGCAATAGGTACTATTTTGGCTGAGTGTTACACTGTGTAGTGCAACCGAAGGTTATAAATATGGGTGTCGTGCACACCAGTCAATTTCCCTTCAACCGGCATCGGGTTCATATGCAAATGCAATACATAATGTATAATCGGATTCCAAAAGTGATAGGGAATGTTATCATCTCTAAACAGAAATTAACTGAAAATAATCATGTTAGAAAATATACATTCATTTCTGCAATATAAAAATTTAGTAAATTTCGGTACTAAGGAAAATCAAAGTCAAAGATAAAGCGTTGGGTACTTTTACGTAGGGATATAGGGCCTCCATAAAGCTATTTCAGTATATTTGTATGACTTTATATTTTTATCGTAACAGAAATGGTCACCCGTTTCGCATGTTAATTCTATTTATTTGAATCCGTTTGTTATTGGGATTTTAATGTTGCCCCTATGAATATTCTTAAATCATTATAGTAAATTCTATTTGATCAATATTATTATTTAATACAAATTGTTGAGACTGTTGGTTATAATTATATGTACATTCTGTTATATTAATTTATTTATTGACTAGGAAGAGAATATGTAAATTCTATTATATTGATTTGTTTATTGACATTTTGAAACTTAAATAAATCCTGTTTTTCTCATTCAGATTTTATCTTGTTTATATACTGAGATAAATAATTTCCTCACATGCAAGTAACTAGTGTAAGAAGCCATTATTTCTACAGGGATTTCTTCTGTTATCAGACGACTTCTATATACTACCAGTACATTATAATATTGCAACCAATTCAAGGTCTCAATTTAAGGATTGCCGAAGTTTCGAAACAGGAAGTAATTTTCTAAATATAAGTGAGCTTGCGCTGGGAAATTAAACCGGGGTGAGCACGTTACAATATATTGCATTACTACTAAAATTTTAATTATGTGTAATAAAGATAGACTTGAACTTTTCAATCAATGTTAGCATAAAATCCCACGTTAATAACAACATCCTCTTCCCCTTTGTGTAGCAGATACGAAAGAAACCACTAAATACTCAGACGATTTGCATAATGTTTGTGTTGAGTTTCGCGTGGCTGTATATGTAGGTCACACAGCTGCTTCCCAAGGCATTTCTGGACAATAATTGGTTTGCTGGACTGCTTCATTCGTACATATGGTGGCTCATTTGGCAGGTTGTTTTTGTTTGTCATTGCATCTAGAGGTCCATAAGACCTCCCATGAGTTATACTGACATTATAGGTTGTCTCAATCAGATTGTACGTAACAACATACCTACATCTTTTGCTTCTCTGTGGTATTGTTTTATCAGTGTTTTTATACAGTCATATAGAAGTACTAAGGTGTTACTCAATTAAAACGCAAAATATTTTGACGAACATGAGTTTCGAACCATGAACCTTTGCTTTTGAAATTAATTATTTGTACCACTGACGCTATTCAGTCAGTTACTATATCTATAATTTGTAGTCTATGTGAAGATGTTCTTTTTGGTATATTTATTTCAGTACGTATCTGTAGATGAATTAATTAATGTTCAGTTATCAATGTTTTGCCCGTCTTGTGTTTCATTTTTGCTTCATCCTGAAACGAATTTTACGTTAATGCTTATAATTTCAACTCAGAGTATTGATTTTCTGTTGAACAATGAATTGATAACTGACCCAGTGCAGCACGTGCAAGCCTTGCGCATAGCGGCATGTAATTGTCACGAAGTGACACGTCTTGTTGTTTCGCAACAACATCATGCACATATTGTGAAGCAGACGTTTATTCAGAAGTAATTCGCTTAAGTCAGTCTAGTTTATAAAGACATGTTGCTCTCGGGACCTGGTTCACTTCTTTGTTCTGGTTGATTTCCATAAGCATTGTGTTTCTCTCTGTTTTGGCTATCACTGTTTCGATCTTGTTTGATTTTATCCTTCATTGGCCTGTATGTGCTTATTTGCTGTATTTGGAAGTATTTGTATTTAAAGATCATACAACACGTGCGACATATTCACATGCAATCCTAAAGCTCTGCGTGTGATTTGGATTTGGGGGGGGGGAGGGGGGCTTAAAAAGATTTTCTGCGTCTGCAGTGTGGCATTTTATAGTGATGTCTAGCATTGGGGCATCTTGCTGCAGACATGTAGCATCATGTCCCACCCAGTCACATTATCCTGACACCAGACCGACCAGTCCTAGCACTAACTTGTTAATGCTGAACGTTAAGGGAGGGTGCTGCAAGTACATTTTTATAAGTCTTTGGTATGACTCTGCCGGGATTCGAACCCGCGACCTCCCGCATCCGAGCGGTCTGAAAGGACGTGAAATAATGCTTTTGATCCTCCCTGTCAAGTTTCTTCCATCTTCAATAGTCTTTACATGGATACAATCGAATTTTTATCTGTTCAGTTCTGATTGATGATTTCGAAGTATCGCAGTGGTAGTATCTTATCATGTAATATATTAATATCACTTCAGCAGCATTTAAATGTAAGGTATCTGAGAGTTCTGTCTTACATCTCTGAGAAGCCAGCAAATGAAGAAGTAGCCTAGCACTCAATGGCGATTCGAGGTGGGGTTCATATGGAGTAGTCCGGTAGGTGGCCTCTTCATATCTGCATCTATTGGTGCAGGTGTTTAAGTAAATATTTAATATATTAGATCACGATAGAGCAATATTTGTATTTAATCGGTGATTAGTTTTATCTTAAATTAGTTTCAATTTAGCAAGTGTCTTCATACTCTCATATCACCGACTTATAATGAGGGTTGGATCTTGCGTTACTCTTGCTGATGACTAGATCACCTACTGTACCAACAAACGAGTTCAGTTCATTTTAAGTAGTTATTAGTAGTATATGGGGGCGACATAGCCTCGCGTAGACTTCTTTGTTAAATTTGGTCGTTTGCACTATAGCCTCAAGATTTATAGCATCACGTAGACTTCTATGTTAAATTTGGTCGTTTGCACTATAGCCTCACGTAGACTTCTTTGATAAAAGAGATGGTTTGTACTTTGGGAAAAATGGGAATTTAACATGGGAATGTCACCTGGAAGTCAATTGGAATTGAACATGGGTGATGTCATGGGGTTTATAGGGTCTAAACTATTTATAGGGTGAAATGTATTTATAGGGACAAAGGGTTGATAGGGACAAACATAGACATGCAGAAAAAAAACATAAACACATCCTAACACGCAGAAAGAGGACAGAGATGTTCCAAAGAAAGACTCAAAGACAGAACAGAGACTCCAAAAAGAAAAGAAAATGCCTTGTGTTCGCTTAGAATGTAACAGAAAGAGATGAAATATAACAAAATAGGCTATAGCTATAGCGCACCTAATCATATGTCCCTAAATACACAAATAATCTAAAGCATAACAGAATCACATGGACTAGCACAGATGACTACTCAGATCTATAAATAACTTATGTACAACTAACTACGAGATCTCCTGCTCGGTTCAGCTGACGCTCGGAGCCTCCTGAACACATCTCTTCGTCTTTCTTGTGTGTGTGTGTATTTTTGTTTGTGTTTGTGGGCGTGCGCGTACGTGTGTGTATTTTTGTTTGTTTTTGTGGGCGTGCGCGTACGCACGTGTGTGTGTATTGGTCTTTGTTTGTCCCTATAAAATTCCCTTTATCCCTATCAAATACATTCCACCTATCTACCTATCTACAGTAGCGCGTATTCAGGTCAGCCATGTGCAACACTGTTGTCATCATTCCATTAGTGTCCAGTACAGTGACGTTATTAAAGCTAGAAATTTTGAGTCTATAAATATAGACTTGGGGTTTTCCATAGGAATTTCCACAGGTTGTAGCTTTAAATAGATACTAGGGTTTTAAATAGAATAGCCACACAAATTGAGGCTATAAATATATACTGGGTTTTCCGAAAGATTTTCCACAAGTTGTGACTATAATTAGATACTAGGTTAGTTCATAGGACTTTCCTACAAGATGAGATAATAAATAGATAGTGGGGTTTGCCATAGGAAATTCCAACAAGTTGTTGCTAAAAATAATTACTAGGTTTTTCCAAAGGGATTCCCTTCCAGTGGTGACTAAATAGATACTAGCGTTTTTCCACATAGTATATTTGGTAGTGTAAGATATAGCCTATTTTGTGAGATTTTATCTCCATCTCTTACATTTTAAGCCAACACAGGTCGTTTGGATAGTGAGTATGATATAATGGCTGGCATAGTGGGTGTAATGGATAGTATTTCTGTGGTATAAGGGATAGATATTTTGTGAGATTTCATCTCGTTCTCTTACATTCTAAGCGAACACAAGACATTTTGGATAGTATGATATGTTGTATAGCATAGTGGTGTGATGGATAATATTTTTTTGGTGTAAGGGATAGGCTATTTTGTGAAATTTCATCTTCTTCTCTTACATTCTAAGCTAACAAATAACGTTTGGAGTGTGTGTGTGTGTGTGTGAGTGTGTGTGTGTGTGTGTGTGTTTGTGTGTGTGTGTGTGTGTGTCTTTGTTTGTCCCTATTAAACTCCCTTTATCCCTATCAAATACATTCCACCTATCTACCTACCTACAGTAGCGCGTATTCAGGTCAGCCACGTGCAACACTGTTGCCATTATTCCCCTAGTGTCCAGTACAGTGACGTCATTGACGTTAGAAATTGTGAGTCGATAAGTATAGACTTGAGGTTTTCCACAGGAATTTCCATAGGTTGTAGCTTTAAATAGATACTAGGGTTTTCACACAAATTGAGGCTATAAATATATACTGAGTTTTCCGAAGGATTTTCCACAAGTTGTGACTATAAATAGACACTAGGTTAGTTCATAATACTTTCCAACAAGATGAGATTATAAATAGATAGTGTGCTTTTCCATAGGAATTTCCCTCATGTTGTGGCTACAAATAAATACTAGGTTTTTCTAAAGGAATTTCCTACCAGTGGTGACTAAATAGATACTAGCGTTTTTCCACATAGTATTTTTGAATTAGGAATTTCCTACCACCTACCTATCTACCTATATTTTCGCGTGTTCCAACAAGTTGTAGCTAATAATAACTACTAGGTTTTTCCAAAGGAATTTCCTACCAGTGGTGACTAAATAGATACTAGCGTTTTTCCACATAGTATTTTTGGTAGTGTAAGAGATAGCCTAGTTTGTTAGATTTCATCTCCTTCTGTTACATTCTAAGCGAACACAAGGCATTTTCTTTTCTTTTTGGAGTCTCTATTCTGTCTGTGACTCTTTCTTTGGAACATCTCTGTCCTCTTTTCTGCGTGTTAGGATGTGTTTATGTTTGTTGCTGCATGTCTATGTTTGTCCCTATCAACCCTTTGTCCCTATAAATACATTTCACCCTATAAATAGTTTAGACCCTATAAACCCCATGACATCACCCATGTTCAATTCCAATTGACTTCCAGGTGACATTCTCATGTTAAATTCCCATTTTTCCCAAAGTACAAACCACCTCTTTTATCAAAGACGTCTACGTGAGGTTATAGTGCAAACGACCAAATTTAAAATAGAAGTCTACGTGAGGCTATAAATCTTGAGGCTATAGTGCAAACGACCAAATTTAGCAAAAAAGTCTACGTGATGCTATGAATCTTGAGGCTATAGTGCAAACGACCAAATTTAACATAGAAGTCTACCTGACGCTATTTCGCCCCCATATACTACTGTTATTGCTGAAATGTGTTTATAAAGCAAACGGTGAATGGAGTGTTTCAGGAGAAAACATTCCAATATATCCAGTAATATGTCTGGTCGGGGAAGGTTTAAAACCTCAGATGGTCTTGTCGGGTCGAGGAGGAAAAGTGGAATATAATTATATTCTACATCTACCATAAATTCATTTGAATGAAGTGTAAACTACCTTTCAATCCTTGTATGTAAAATGTCGAAATATTTATTATAATTATTATTATTATTATTATTATTATTATTATTATTATTATTATTATTATTATTATTGTTATTATTATTATTATTATTATTAATAAAACCGTATCCAGGAATGACTATCATTTATGACTGCATATACTAGATCAAGAATTTTACTATTATTTATTTGTTTTTAAATTTTCTGACGTTTCTTTTCATTCAGTGTATAATATATCACTATAGATGTAATGCATTTGTTGAGTCCTCTGAATATTCAATATTATTCGTGTCGGAATGTTATTATCGTAAAAAATTAGCCATCTATATAATCCGAAACATTTATGGAACTCAGTGTTATTATCGTAAACAATTAACCATCTATATGGTCCGAAACATTTATGGAGTTCATTTATTAGCAAACAAGATTCACTTATATCACATATATACTCGTGTATAAGACGGGTCCAACTGCAACAACATAGACCCTGCTCTGCTCTCACATAAGCCGCCGATAGATCAAGGATTGGTTGTTTGTTCAACTGATTACTCCTAATAAATTGTAAAGGCAAAAGCCGTAATGGTATGATCTGAGGTATAAAGCAGTGGTTTCCAAAGTGGGAGTGGGATTACCGCGGGAGGCGCTAATGCTGAATAATGCTTTTTACTGGGTAAGGTAATGGGGGCGCAATGGATAACCAAGGGGACGGTGGTCCGAGAAAGTTTGGGAACCACTGCTATAAAGAAGGATAACCTGGCATTAGGTCATTTTCTCCCATATTTTTTTAAGTGAAAACACCTCTGATTATGCATTTAGTTGGTCAGTTACAAGCTGGGCCGTTTGGTAAGTAGACCCTACATCGCAACTCTGCTAACCAAACCTGATGTTTTCTTTCTTTTCTTTCGTTGGATTATAGTCGTGTATCACCACCTGTTGTCATGCACGACTCGTTAGTATGCATGCGTTTGAGTGCTATATAATTTTTGCGATTATCAGCTATTCCATGCCACAGAAACAAGCCACAAAAGGCATGGGCGCCCCGAATGCCCCCATCCGTACCTGATACTATGAAATTCCTGGCTTAAATTTTCAACAAGTTCCGTATTACTCGCTTATAAATTGAGTCCAACTGCAAACTGCACAGACCCAGCTCTGCCCGCACATTTTGCCCCGGCAGATCTGGGCCTGTGCAGTTCTTTTTAGGAGTAATCAGTAAAACGAACAACACATACCCTGAACTACTGGTGCATTATGCTACGGCAGATCAGGATCTTTGCTGTTTGCAGTTGTCTCGACTTATAAGTGAGTACAGACGGTATAGAGACGTCAGTGTACTTATTGATCGCATGTCGGTCTAGCTTAATCATTGTGGTCGTTATATTATTATAATGAGTGTATTCAGTTAAAATCCGAAAATAAATACAAACTTAACATGTCCAATTAGATCAAGGATTGTGGTTGTTATTATGTATGTTTGTACAACTGCACTGGATTATTCTAACTTTTAGGATCAATTATCCCTTCAAGGCTTTCTTGTTTAATTTCATTCAGCGCACCTAGCAATCATAGGGCTATAATTTCATTGAAGGAAATGAAACATGTAATAGACATGATTATTTTTAAACTCGTCGACGAGTCCATTGATGTTTATTTGTTAAAAAATATTTATTCAGGAAAACATCTTCACATATAATTAAAACCAATATAATATCTGGCGATTTAGTAGAACGCCGAAGTCCTATTAAGTACCGTCTCCCATTATAGAATTATTAGAACAAAATTAATTTTTCTCTGCTGGCTTAAAGCTACATCACTAGCATATACTTACTCATTTCTAGTATATATACTTATTGCAAAGAGCTATGTAATGAGGAACCATAGGCATGGTAGTTAGTAGTCGAATAAAGGGTTCTGATAATGTCATGAAGGTTTGCACTGCCAATATTATCTGTGTATTAATTTCGTCAAAGTGCATGAACGTGGATGTTTTAATGTAAAACAACACAGAGTCTTAGAGCTATATATTTGACATTCCAGTATAAAACTTCAGGTGTAAATGTGCAGTGCCTGTTAAGGGGAAAATGATTTAACAATAAAATCGTTACTTCCTATCAACAAGAAAGGGTCGCATTAAATCTTGTAGGAAATTTCAAGTAAAACTTTAGCATAATTTAAAACAAGAATCCATAGAAGGGACTGATGCTTTACTGGTCGAAAAGAATTTCAGCGAATTCAGACCAGCACCATTTTAATTTATGACCAACTAAATATTATAAAATCACATATTATAAAATTACAGTTTGATATGACCATCCTTTCAGGGGTAGTAGCGATAACAGGATTATCAAGATGGCGGCCATAATGAACGTCCGATCGGCGCCACATTTATTTACAACCAACTAGACATCAGAAGAAGACTTTCTGTGGAAAGACCATCGATAAATGAGGAGTGGCGATAGCAAGAGTAACAAAGATAAGAAAAGCAAAATCCAAATGTATTTATTTTGAATAACATTTTTTTATTTTTATTTAGTACCGTTTATCTATCATGGTCAAATGAGGGCAAGTATAAAAGACGATTCACTCTTCATACTATTTCCTTTGTCGTAAACCTTTTGAAGACAAATATTTCATATTTATATCACAGGTGAAGTTTCTTGACAAAGTAGTAAAGCCTAATTGGTTAGGTTGGGATAATTCTAGTAGATATTTACTTACCATTTACAGTATCTGAACACTATTTAGAGGGGCCCCGAGTGGCCTAGTGGTCTAAAGCGCTCTCCGTTACGGATCACTGCCATCTCACCTCTGTCTGCGTGGGTTCGAGTCTAGGATTCGGCAAATGTGGATATGTGAGAAAGCTTGCCAGTAGCTTCTCGTGGGTCGGTGGTTCTTTCCGGGGTTTTCCCGGTTTCTTCCTCCACCATTAATACTGGCCGCCATGTATCGCCTATCGTGTGCTGAAAAATGGCGTTAATCCCCACAACAACAACAGTATTTAGATTACTTGTTCGTGTTATAAGTGGTGTTTCTTTTATTTGATTTCAAAGTTACTACCGACTACCATGACTAGTCGTGTATTGTTTATATATCCGAATTATGACATTCACTTGCTCTATTTCGATTTTTAACGACTGTATAATTTTTGTCGTCAGTAAAGAGTCCAGTTAATGAAATCACTGGGGGATTCTGGCATTAATGTTTTGAAAATCCGAAAATCTTGAATTCAGGACAATTTGTTGCTTTCGTAATGATCAATAAATTCTAACTACGACAGTAGACTACAGTGAATGGCAATATTTCCATCTTAAATAATCAATCCCGACTTTAGGTCACGATCAAATGTTTTACTTTCTTCAAACGATATAGTTCTAACTCCCTTTCCTCGATCCATTTATAATAACAGGTGGGATGTTGAGCCAGAGGGTGTATATTCCAAATGATTTTGAACAATTAAATCATGCTATTCCATATAATGATATAATAGTCTATATCACTCTTAAAATAAATTGGATCAAATACAAAGCAGCTATGTTGCATGATAATTTCAAACATTCCTTTCCACAAACTATATATATACAGAGGCCAAATTTGGAAGTTTCCGAGAATATGGAAATCTTGATATTTCAAGAGAAATATTAAATATATGATATTGTGGGTACTTGATCGAATATGCATTTCTTCTAAATGGCTTGGAATGTAGTGGTACTTATTACTCGTTGCAATTCCTGTCACAATATATAGGAGTCCTCCAAGTTGTCCAGTATTATACGAAATCAATTTGTACAAAATCAGGTTGAACTGCTGAGATATTGGAGTCATTGCCTACTTTCTTTGTAGGAACGGTTTTAATAAATCTGATAGACAGCGCGTTAGGAAAGATAATATGGATCGGATATAGCACCGTACCTGCAATATTACCAAACACTCATCCCATCCCACCCATTATACTGACATACATTAAAGCGACCTAATAGTATGATACTGAGAGATGAGAGGAAAAAAAATCTATAAAATAATTTATTTCAGAGGGTATTTTAAATAAATTACAACGGTCTTCTGTTACAAAAACTACTAGATATGAAAAATATACATATTAATATCAAATGAATGATGAATAAATAAAACTTGACAATGTTTTAACACCTTGTACGACGCCTGCATCATTTTGTAAAGACGTTTATCATGACAGAGTCATAGCAGATCTAGCGTTGGCCATGCGGATCACTAATTAAACGGATCGGTGTTAATGGTTTATTCACTGTGATATTATTAAAGTTCTTTCTTAAAGAATGTTTTTATGAGAGAACCATGATACATTAAATAGTACGTCCTGTTGCATTAAACGATACGTCCTGGTGCTTTAAAATTATTCGTCTTGATGCATTGAATGATACGTTTTGATGCATTAAATGATACGTCTTGACCGCATTAAATGGTACGTCCGGTTGCATTAAATGATACGTCCAGCTGCATTAAATGATAAAATCGACAGTTTTCTTATATTTTATTAGAAAGTGTGAGCTCCCTTTTTTGGAAAGAAAGTATCAACAGGGTCTCGTGATTTTAAATGACATTTGTCAGGAGGCAAGAATTGTGTTTAATGTAAGTACAAACTATAATTTTTGGTATAAGGCGCAGTCAGATTGTAATAACTATGTTCAAGTCGGATAGCGAAAAATAAGCATACAGTTATAAAAAGATATTCATTTAACCAATATGACTAAAAAGAAGTCCCTAAACTGTGAGGGAGAGTGATTAATAAATATTACCATAATGGAAGTAAGCAATGTAGTGAATTGTGCACAAATGACTTTTGTTCTTGATCACTGTAATAATTGATCATTCTCAAGATGGTGAGCTAATCTAGTAGATAAAGAGATAATCCATGGAGATATAAATATTTGACCGGATTAAATAAAACAAGATGTTAAACCCTTCAAGAATAAATAAATCAACGGGCTCGATAATATACTGTGCAAAATGATTGTTAACTCTGTTGATGTTAATACATTTCTTAAAGAGCTTTTTAATGCTATTTGGTCAATACCCAGATTTACGGTGTTAAGAAATTATAATACCCATTGATAAAAAGGTATTATTAACAAAGTGAAATGACCCTAGCACTTATTAGTACATTTGCAATAAATTGTTCCAATATATTGAATGAACGATTATATAAATGAGCTGACAACTATTCCAAATGAACTGAATTCCAATATGGTTTTAAAAAGATAAAGTTAATTATAGGTTAAATATTTTACCTCAATGCAATGAATGCCAAGATGTGGAGTTCTAGCACAAATTATATTTCGCATTTATCGAATATTGGAAAGCGTTCAACAAAGCTGGTCGCATTTATTATTGCATAAATTAACCATACGGTGTTATTTTAGGTAACAACAACCTTCTACTGATATAGAATATGATGTAACTTTTGTATAGAAATGGTTCGATTCTGATATTATAAACAGACGCAGTAATTTTCACAAAAATTCAGCACTTTCTATATATTGCTGAATAATTGGAACTCGTATACCCGTTCTTACAACCCTAAGGTTAACACTAGCAAAACAAATAATAACGGTTTTGAAAGTGGCAATAGGCAAACTCCATCACTATATTACAGTTGTGGATTTTTAGAAAGTGTAAATCCATTGCAACATCTAGGTTTGCATTTATTCGAATAATTGCTAATTAATACGCATGCAAAATGTGGCTATTTATAATTTATACACATTCTGTTAATACATCGTTCAACATCAAGGAAAAAATGTAAACTTTTAAATAATCATATTGGGTTTCCACTCATGAAAATGTGTTGAAACAATTCATACAAAAGTTGGAAAACAAGAATTAGGCTGCAAATATCTACTAATTTGGATGTTATATTTGGTGAACTGGTAGAAACAGACTGGGAAATAAAAATATGCTCCTGTTAAAGGGTTTGACTGGGATATTGATACTCTTACGAAGGAAAAATAGGAATTTCAAGTAAAATCTCTGTTAGATGATCTACTATTTTCTTGCGAATGGAGCAATCAAGCTGATATTATGATTCCAGTGAATGGAATAAAAGATAGTTTTTGATCAGTAAAAGTAAAGCACGATATATTCGTTGAGGTCATCAAACAAGCTAGAGTAGTATTCTTTGTATAAATAATATTTACAATTTGAAACGAGCTTGTATTTGAACACTGAAGCTCGTTTTAAACTTGCGCTTACTAGGTCTTGTGTCACGAAAAACTTAGAAACGGGTCATTATGAGAAGGTGCCAAGAAAGTGGCAATTATGTAACAGGTAAAATTAAAGGGCTGTCGACAATGAATATTACATTTGCTAATGTGTCCATTTTATAAAGAACTGAAAACAAACTATTTACTACAACATTATTGTTCATGGCCGAATGTAGAACAATTTAAAGCCAATTCATAATTAATCCTAAACCTATTGTCTAAATGTGTATACTTTGAGCCAATGAAAAGGTCAGACAATGTATAAGTAATTAATGAATCAATAGCACTCTAAGATGAATATAATTAAATGTATTTTGGTCCGTACATTTTAAGTGATTTTAATGGTATTTTTTTAATTTTGCATTTATTAAATGGCACGTGTATTAACTTTAATATCCTGCTATAATTATATTAATTATCCTCTACAGTATAACATGTTTAAATCCATACGCTTATAGCTATAAACTGTAATTCAATGCTAAATGGTTTGTGTTCTGTTCTTCTCTGTTATTAATTTCGGTTGAATCACCCTCAAGAATGTGTGCGATACTGACAAGCTCGGAAATGTTTGCTGTTTGCCGATTGTTATTAGAGGGAGACCTTGTTGTGTGGCACAGCGTGATGCTCAATGTGACGTGCAGCTTTTCGGATACCACAGTAATATCACTGAGATGACTCAATAACACAGGACACAATCTTAAAGTAACATATCGCTAGATACACTGACGTACCGCCCTTGTCGCAACCTTATTGCATTATTCAGAGCTTGTAAACCAATTTTGCGGCATACAATGTCGTAACATGCACGTAGTATCTAAATCCATAACAGCGTTCCTTCTACCAGTAATACATTAAAATGGAATGATAACAAAGTTGTTTTAGTTTGGTGTTTCACGACAAAGCAACACAAGAAGGTTATTTAGTGCAGAGGCAGTCGTGTTAAAGTGTCCTGCTCAAGGACACTCCACTGTAGCTGACCTAGACTGATCCATTAGTAGGATTCCTAACAACACCATCTCGGATACGAGTCCTTCACACTAACCGCTGAGCCACCCCTGGGTTCTACCTTCATTAATCACTTCTTGCGACATACATAAGAGGGAATCGGTTATATTTCGCATCCTCGATAAAAACCCGGTGCTTTCTAGGATAATTACATAACTAAATATATGACACATTTGCGTTGTATGGCAAATAACAATGAAGAGCGTTATTGGTTCCCTTAACCATCTGACAGTCATATTTTATTATTATTGCAAATTTTATATTGATATCTTTCAATTTGATTCTAATGAGGATACTTATATATTAATAATGGCTGGATTTTTTTACCCTAATCTTATCTTTCTTATATTTATTTTAACTGAGTGAAAGAAATATATTCTTAGGTGGTCTATATTGTTTGTCCACCTGATTGAAGGCCTCAGAAAACAGGAATTTGTAGACCAATAGTGAGACATGTTATTTGAATCGACGTTAAATGGTTAATATTATTGGAAGAAATTGTATGGTCGTTGTATTCAGATGACAGTGTTTTTGACGCTTCCATTAAATTATTTTAGCGAAGATATTTAAATTAGACAGTTTTCAAATCCTAATTGAATTTATCATAGTCTTCGAGTAGGTATATTTTATTATGATTAAATATACAGTCCAACAATAGTTCAGCATAAATCTGCTGTGATACGAAACTAATAAAGTCTAAGAAGTAAAAAAGATTTTCATCAAATATTAGTGCGGTATATTTTAAGCTTTCAAAATGCAATATGGTCTTAAAATATATTCTGTGGGTTACATAATGAAATATTCATGACGCTCCTGTGATATTTACAAAGAACATTATTAAATACAAAATAATAGATGCAACATATACGCCAATAACAATGAGAAGAAGAAGAGGAAGAGAAACAAGAATAGCAATAACAACAATAATAACAGCAACAACTGATATTACAGTAATAATCATAATATTTGGTTCTTCCAAAGATGGAGATATCAAGAGCATCGTTGGAATATGTATAGCATAATTACAAGGTAGCCATACATGCTAATTGTGTATTGGTCAAGAGGTTTAATCTGTCAAGCAACTATGCTGAAATCCTTAAACAAAACTTCATTTTTTCTCACAGGATTACATCCCATGCCAGAAATGCAATGCTTAATTGATGCTTAATTGCCTGTTTGCATTTAAATATTTCTTGAAGATATAAATACCAGAGATCCATAAAAGTAAATCTAATTACGTTGTATGTACATGCACCTTCTCTAAGCCACCTTCATACAAACGCTTGGTATACAAAGACCATATACCTGTGAGTTTTGTGAAACCAGTCGAAGTGGTTTGTTTTGACCAATCAAATAATTCTTCAGATCCAGTAGGAAGCTTCATCTCTTTTCACAAATAATGCAGCTGATGAAAATATTGATGAGCTGGATAACGAGGTGGACTATGCTGAGTAGGACAATGAGGAAAAGGATGATGTCGATGCGGATGAGGAGGAATAGATTGGCAACCATTATTTGATTTCCACTGGTATTTTCCTTTTAGTGTTGACAAGTGTTTATTGAGAGGTTGAGAAAATCAAGGCATTAACGTCAGATTATGTTTAAAACGTCTCATTTGGACACTGTTGATTACGTAGCCGGATAATATGATTATAATTTGCACGGATTTTTTCTATATTATGCTGACTTTTGGAAGGGGGATATAATGATTGGACATACTGTGTACTAAGATAAAGCGTATTTTTAAATTTCATTACAAGGAAACACTAGTCATTCCTCAAATACATAAAATAATATAATGCACATAACGGAACCCAGTGTGACTGACAATTTACTTTAATAAATAAATAAAAATATATTAATTTGTCCTTTGAATATATATGGCAACAGGAATAAGTGCCAAACACTCACCAATGCAGCAAAATACAATTAAAAACATCTTCTCATTGGTCGAGATCCGTAACCAGATGTAGCAAAGATGCACTTTTTAACAGGATTAAAAATCAATACCAGCTCTTGTTAAATTTAACATAAATCATAAACGTCGGAGTAATTTAATTTCATGTTTCTCGTAATTGCAGTAGCGACTAAACTATTCCTCAGCTATGCGACAACACACAGTCTGATTGGCAAAAAGCGGTTCTCGGTGGATTGTCTGAATTATCACCTTTTTCAATTTAAATATCAACAATTACTAACATTAGATATATTACAAAAGAATATTATTGTTTTGAAATACACATTTGGGATTAAATTCAATGAAAACCCGTATAATCACAGTATAATCACCTGTGCTAATTTCTTTAGGTCCAACCGAAGTTCTGACCCGTAATTTGATACAATCTTGAATTAAAAGGTTTGTAAAAATCTCTCAGTCGTTTAATTACGGAAGGGTCTATAGTTGGGTGCGACCTGCCTTTGTCTCTGTTTAAACAATGAATGTGAGAGCTATTAACTTGCTTTCTAAAACATGGAAAACCTTTTGTACTGTTGAACGTGAAATAGCTGTTGTCAATCATTGGTTCCAAGCCTAGGAATTCTTGTACTAACCTAAGTTCATGTGCCGGATCTTTAATGAGATTTTCCCCACTAACAAAGTGAATTTGTTTCAATGGAAAGTATTCAAGCCAATTTACAAGATGCTTTATATAAATGCCAATTTTGATGATAGCCCATGACGTATCCACTATTTTTGTCCGATTGTCTATGAAGGCCAACTCGACGAATGACTTCACATCTGGTCGTCGGTCTGCTAGCTGGGCGTAGTCAGAGATAGCCCGAGTGACAGGGTCTCTCAGTACGACAATGAGTTTGGTTCTTGTCGACATTTTATATACTTTATCAGGTATCTCCTTGGTAACAAAATATGAAGGCGTCTTCTCTATGGTTAACTGATCTCTTCTAGAAGATGGCATTTGTTGTCTGAAATGAGAAAAAAGAAATAGATTTTGCATCCAAATATATTATAAACGTTTCAATGTTGTAAAATTAGGATTAAAATTGATCAATGTATACTACTTAAAAATTTACATTAGAATGCATTAAAACTAGAAACTCAAAGAGAACAATGCTAAAATGGTATGTAGAATATGACTATCTACATCAGTTATTCCAAACTTAATGCAAATAAATATTTTAAGTGTAGTTCGATGTGAAGACTTGTAAGCGTTGCAATGGTATATAAATCAGTTAGCAATGGTATACGACCTAGAGGGTGAAAAGCGGAAAATGTAGTCGATTATCTTGACACGGCATTCCCATTAAATGGCGTGCGTGTAAAACTATAAATACCAAGAGTCGGACGTTATCTCTCGTTTGTAAGACCAGCGGTTAGATTTATCTTTGAACAGTTCTTGAACGTGTCATCAAGTTCTACAGAGCGACAGGACACTCAGCAATGATGCGAAAAGGTGCTGAGTTTCTTGGTCATATGATCACTGTTAAACAAAAGAAGCGCAAAGATTCGTGTGTTATCGCAAGAGAACGTGACCCCATTCTCTGCACCTTTAGAAATTCCATATATATATTTAGAACTATTCTGGCTACGAAGTTATGTTTTACACCACAAACAAGCAGTCACTATCCCATCGTCGCCCTACAAACTTTTCACGCTGTATTGTTAACCTGAGTGAAGACTGATCCATCATATTTTTGTGTTTGTTTGAACATATTTATTTTCTAATTTGTATGAATAACATTAAATCAGTAAAAAAAAAGAAAAAAATTAAAGATTATAACGGAAACCAGCGGCTTATACAGTTCTTTTCGTGTGTGCGTGTGTGTGTGTGTGTGTGTGTGTGTGTGTGTGTGTGTGTGTGTGTGTGTGTTGAAAACAATGGGGGGGATGCTAATCTCCAAGGAAGGAAATGTCTATAATTTCTGACCTCAACATCTCATAGGTGCTCAACTGCGGAGTATTTTACACGACATTGTGTGTTTCTAGCTGTCACGTTAAGGTTGATTCTTTAAGAATTTGTTCTATGTTTTTCTCGGTAAACAAAACGTATTGTGTATTTGCACTCGTGGACTAGGCCAAAAAGTATTGTGTATTTGCTTTCATGGACTAGGCCAAAGAATATTACTGTTATAATTGAAAAAAGTACTAATGCCTTTCTCTCAGTTCTTTGGAACCATTTCCATGAAGAGACAGCTCTTTACTCACTGGTTACTAAAACACAAACGGCTCAATACAATCCAAAGATCTTTTAATAATATTTACAGGTAATAGTAATTGAAAATACTTGTAATACTGAACAGTTTTCTGTGATTGCATGAACACTGAAAAATGTTGTGGACCAAAACTATATTTGCTAAAGTTTACGTCTTTCACTGTAAGTCACAGTTAATAAGCGGATTTTCAAGCCAAAAACAATGTAATAATTGCCACGATATAAATTTTGAGCAGAATGGTGCATCGGCTAAGAAACATGCAGCTTAACATGAAGCTCTTAAGTAAGTTGAAAGGTGAGCGAGTGTGTGTTTTGGATTTGTAACGTAACTGTAACAATTTTTCAGTCATATCTCTACGATGTCTGCAGTGTGGAAGTTAATAGTGATGTCTAGCACTGGGACGTTATGCCGCAGACTTGTCGCATGATGTCCCACCCAGTCACATTATTCTGACACCAGGCCGACCAGTCCTAACACTAACTTCTTAATGCTGAGCGCCAAGCGAGGCAGCTGCTAGTATCATTTTTAAAAGTCTTTGGTATGACTCGGCCTGGGTTTGAACTCACGACCTTCCACATCTGAGGCTAACGCTCTAACCACTTAGGCCACGGGAACGGTAGTAAGTTAATAGGATAAGTTTATATCGTTCATCATAATCTAAACCTAACACCTTGTTTGGATACATTTATTGAACATACAATATCAATGCTGACGAGTCCCTTTGACTTCAAACAGTTTTAGAAACCAAAATGGTGAATGCAAACTATGGCCTAAATAAACACGTGCTTGGGAAATAATTATGTTTTAATGCCCCATGGTAGAAATGTACTATGGTAACAAACACTTTTAAGTACATTCAGTTCAAAGGTTTTCAAATGCAATATCGGTTATTCGTCCATCGCTTTTGCTGAACGTAAAATTTAATC
Source organism: Megalonaias nervosa (assembly GCA_016617855.1). Taxonomy (NCBI): domain Eukaryota; kingdom Metazoa; phylum Mollusca; class Bivalvia; order Unionida; family Unionidae; genus Megalonaias; species Megalonaias nervosa. Next base: position 20,363 of record JAECUM010009935.1, read on the forward strand.
GTCCTATATGCTGGGAGAAACGAATACGGAGAGACTGAAAATAAAAATGAAAATCATGATATCTTTCAACATTATATTTCTAATATTGAAGAATTTGACTAAACATGTAGCACTGGCTTAATCATTCCTGTCCTACTTTACCTCAGCTTTGTTTTATATACACAATGATAGGCGTTTGAAATTTTTTTTGGGGGGGGGGTTTACAGATTTTGAAATTCGAAAGCAACAAAAATGTTCATCAAATGGTTGAAAATCTCATATTTGAAAGAAAAGCTAATTTGAGTGATTCCCAAACAGATCGAAACTGTTGATGACTCACTTCAAGGACTTGTGCTGATCGTGATAACTGTTCAAGAGTTCCTTCTTGTATAACATTCACTTAAAACAGAGAAGAAGAATAAGCTACACAAGTCTCGGCACAGGCCTTATTCGAATTACAACTTGTCTTTATTGTAAGTGTTGTTGGAGATTGATTTTCTTGACATTGCCCCGGTTTTCGAATTCATTCTCAGCCGCATGTGCAACACATTCATCGAGAATGTCAAATGACGCGAATGCGTGTTTTGTGTCTCGCAAGTGAGTCATACAAATATTGTTCAGTTTGGACATTGTGCCTGAGGGATTATTCTGAAATGCCTGGTGTATGAGAGTTATTCAAAATACTAAGGTCTTGAAGATCAAGAGTATATTAGGACCAGTCTGCAATCGTTTGACAGCTGAGGATTATCACTCTGACCTATGATATGTACAGCTGTTTAATAGCAATCCTCCTAATTCTACGTATCCATGGACTTTTTCCATTATAACACAGACGATGCTGGTATAGCTTGCAAACTAGACAAAAAAAGCTGATGTGTAAAGTTAGACACAAGCTTTGGGAATATGAACAACTATAATACCGGGCTATTAAAATCGGATTAGTGTAAGCTGGATTATTGAAGAAATCTGTAAGGATCCAACTCAACTATCCTGCATGACCACACTGACATGCAACTTCTCAGTTATGGAGTTTATTTATTATTTTAATAAATACATGATGATGCAATTACAATTTTGAAAATAGAATCTTGCACATTTCAGTTCTACTAAAATATTTAATGCTTTTTATAGACTGTTATTATACAAGTCAGATATATGTTTACTGGAATATGTAATGGTAGTTTGACAAAAGATCTCAATCTTTGCTGCAACTTTGAGGTGCATGTTAAAATCGGACATCTGGCTTTCTGAAGAAAACTTTTGCTCTTGGAATTTGATAATCATACTCACATTAAAGAGTGCTCAATTTCAAATTAGTACATGAAGGATCGCTTACAGAGACAGTGTAGGATTTATCACCAGAACCAGATACATATATGACAAAAGGAAGAGCACAGGCGGTCTGAATACTAGACCAACTACCAACTAGCTGTTCGTCGGGTCACACGAAAAAGCGGATTACAACTTGTTGGTCTATCTGAATAGTAAGAATGGGCGTTTTAGGAAAATATGACTATGGCTTGACAAGTTTACAGACAGGTCTCGCTAGAGAACATACACTTATCCATTAATATATATATATATATATATATATATATATATATATATATATATATATATATATATATATATATATATATATATATATATATATAAGTTAGGAAAGACCATATTACTCGATAGGTAAACTTGGGAATTTTACCGTTTTAAGGAAGCGTACACATGTACACTTCCGTAAAACGGTTCAGTCCCAAAGTTTAGATATCGAGTGCATCAAAGCACCGGTTAAAGTTATTCATGGTATCTACTTCTGGAATAAAATCGGCAGATCCATGCAAGATACAGTTTTATAGTACACGGTGTCTATACAAAATGAAGAGCAAAAACAACAGGCTGTTAAGCGCTGCAGAATCTGTAAACAGTTACATCAAGATGAGTTTTATGTATCTACATTCACTTTACTGTGTTGGTTCGATTTTGGGTGTGGAGGTGTGGGTTGGGGTGGAGTGAAGTTGGGGCATCAGTTAACGAAGACATATATCACTATAGTAAAAGTTAACACAAAAACAATCATGCATACGATCCGTCATGCATCTTGTGACTGATCAAACAGTTAAAGTTTTTAAAAAAAAATCAATCATGCATGAGACTGCCATGCAGCCTGTGACTGATCAAACGATAGAAGTTGACAAAAAAACAAAATAAGCAACAATGCATGAGATTATCACACAGATCCGTCCCTGATATTAAATTCGCCAGAGATATGAGAGCTGACAAGTCCCACATACCTATGCAGTTTTGTGCAACAAAAATGTTCATACCTCGATATCTATACATACAAGAATTAATAAATAGGTAACTAGAATTAAAATTAACTTAGCAACTATTTTGATTGTTGAACATAAGTTTAATGATTTTACATGCTTTCCTACATCAGCACCTGACCTGGTGTATGGGGCATTACCTTAAATTCTTTTGCATCCTGATCTTTACATACATTCTCTCACTTAGGCACAACACACACACACACACACACACACACACACACACACACACACACACACAGAGCCACATACATTCACTAAAATTGTACACAATGACTCACTCGTACACAAACCCCAAGGTGTTTAAAATTGCCGGTTTGTTTATTGTTGTTAAATTTGGGAAAATGTAATGTTCGAAACTTGACCCATATATCATGATATATTTTATAGATTGACCCCACCGCACCCCTTATCGGTAACTATACTATTCCTAATCATTAAATCAACACCTTAAAGGCACTATCTCCTTTTTAAATTATGTACCATAAAACTTACATAAAAAGTATGCCCAAGTATTGAACACCACGGTTAAAAGACCGACAGTTTATAACTGTTGAAATATTGGTACAAGAGGATAATAACGATAAATGTTTTAGGATAGATACTGAAGATGTGTGAAAGTGTGTCACCTTATTGTAGCCAGGCCTGGATTGTTGTGGCGGAATGTTTATTTTAATGTCAAAGGTTTTCTCATTCACACCAAACTGACCCTTGGAAGCTTGGAGTTCATGTCAGTCAAGCAATTAACATTTCAGGTCTTGTGGATTTTATTAACAGTTAAAACACGTGCTTTGTGAGAAAACAAAGCATTCTAGGCTGTAGAATAAAATACGTCACATTAACATATTTTTAAAACAATTAATTCGCTCCCTGTGTTGTTTAAAGAACCCATCAGAAATCTCCCTGGGGAATATGTGTGCTATGGATAGGTATAATACACCTAGTCTAAGTACGAATACCTTCCATTTACAATAAGCATATTCCAAATTTGAATCTCATTGAATAATATGTCATAGAACCAGTTGGACAGAATGTCTTTATTGGTTGATACATATAGATTTTGGCATAGTTATTAATGTTTATTGACATGTGGAATGCTCAATGTATGGCATCTGCCAGCTTCCCCCCCCCCCCAATTCTCCTTCCAGGCATCTTCTTTCTCACGACACATGAATTTTATGATTCGTGTTAGAACTATGCCACGATTCATGTATATCTGTATCATTTTGGGCGATAGGTTTAATCTACGTTGTGATCACGTATAGCCCGACCCAGTTTGTGTATAGCTTTGATAAATAAGATATGTTTAAAACAAGCAAGAATTCAAATCAATGTATTTATTTATTTGCAATGCAATTTTATTTATAATCCGAAACTTTAAAATATTACTTGCAACAAAAGTTATTATTATTATTATTAATATTATTATTATTATTATTATTATTATTATTATTATTATTATTATTTAGATTAGTTTTATGGTGTGTGGGTAGTAGTAGTAGTAGTAGTAGTATAGCTACTATTGTTACTATTATAACAATTCAACAATTACTAAGACTACCGATACAATCCCCTTCCGCTCCTTCCTGCATGCTCATTCCTCATACTGCCTTACTTTCTACAGTTTAGGTTTTAATTGGGCCTAGTATTATTCACATCTTTATAAGCACTTGTATCTTTTATCGTAGAATGAGGTTTTCTTTTCATCCAATAATTGTTGTTGTTAGGGGTTTTAACGCCATGTTTCAGCACACTATAAGCTATACATGGCGGCCATTATATCTTGTGGAGGACGAGACCGAGAAAACCCCGAGAAGACCCGTTTACCCACTGGAAGCTACTCACGTATCCAAGCTGGCTGAATTCGAAGGTATCTCCACAAGATATCGATGAATTATTGGCAGTTAAATGCCGAGTCTTGCCAACATTATTTCATCCGCAACAATATATTTGATGCTTTTTAATTTCCATTATACTTTTTACAGGTTTCATTGAACACGGACCCATCCTTACAAGTGCTATCAACCATTATTAAGTGTGGGGATCGTCCCTGTAACGAAGAAGCTGAATTTCATATTATTGCGTTACCATTGAATGGTCTTGATGTCACCGTTGCGTTGCGCTTCCCTTGGCGTAGTGTTGAGATACCGTTTCGCTGCATTACTTTCACGAGTGTTACGCTTTAAGGACAAGAGACTGTAAAACTGCTCTGGGCACCACATAAACATTTACTTATAGTCAAGTTTGCTTCACCGTAGCAAAATGATGGAGTTAAGAGTTTACTGCTGTGTGACACTGATCAACAGGATTATGAATTGTTCACACTTAAGCAATTGAGAAGCAATTACGCTTGATTAGTTTTTCGTTTTCTATATCCTTGATAGACTGGTTGCGATCAATTGGATAGAATGTTATTATGGCCAGAAAGATGGATTGCTTTTGGTGAATATTGTATACTGGCAGACTCATTTGCCATACACTTACACTGTCTACCTCAAATAAATTGGTTAGATTTTAGAAGCTCCAGAAACATGGTATAATTACAGTTGAAATGAAAACGTTGTATGCAGACGTTTACTTAACGTCGATTTTTCGCAAAATATTCCATCTACAAGGTGTGTCTAAGTAGACTCATGGCAGAATTGTCGTTAAATTGCGCATTCGCGCTAATGTGCATTCAAGTGAAGTATTATTGGCAAAGCCAATGACAATATAATTTTTGTGGATATACTGTTCAGGCATAGCACTTTCACTTATCCACCTACATTTTATTTCTAAACAAAAACTGTCTGCAGTGACAACCACTAGAGATGCAAAAGATCACATCTGCCTAAAACGAAGTTCACTTCGCCTTTTAAAAAACGAACTGATCAAATAATTATGTCTTGTTAAAACATGATCATGAAATCAAGTCTTCATAATAAATATTGTCTTAAGTACAGAAAGTTCACGATGTGGATATGCAAAGCTACGCTGTTTGCTGTTCATTATTTGCATTAAGTTACTGAAACGTCCGACTTTATAATACATGATCATTACAATGACTCACAAAAGAAACACAAACTTTAAGTGATCAATCAATTTATTCTATAAAGTCCCACAAATGTCGCGGTTTTAATCCATCATTCTAGACTTGTAACCAGCTAAGGCTACACAGTGTCTTTATTTAAAGCTTGAATTTGATTGCAGTGGCGTTGGGATCAGTTGAATCACTCATTTCATGTCGCATAGCGATGCCTTCTTTAACAACAAATAGCAGCAAATTACCTAAACGCACGAGAGCAGTTACTAAAATAATGTAAAAGTTTATTATTTTCAAGTTGTGTAGTTAGTTATCGAAAATATTATCATGTTCCTCAGATAAATGTAAACTTTATTTTAAGACAAAGAATTAAATATCGTAGCTAAATATTTTTTGAAATTTTTCATAAAAATTACGTTATTTTAGATTGTTTAAATCTCAGTGACGTAAGGCAGTGTGACCAAAATTTTAATATATACCTGATGTAAAGTATAACAATTCCAAACTTAATATTTAGTGTCCAACTGGAAAATTAATAACGGACAATTCAACCGCTCGTAAACGAGTAAAAGCGACACTAAATTGTAAATCAATTCAAATGACCATAAAAATAAAGCTCATAGCAAGGAGCAAAATGAAAGAACGTTAAAAAGCAAGGCAAAGAAACATTTATTGCTAGAATTTTGTGCAAATAGCATGATTTAATAGAGTTGAATGTAAACCTTTGCTATTCTGAACAAAGTTCATCTATACACTATCAGCATTTCTACCAAAATCAGTAAACTATCAGCATTTCTACCAAAATCTGTAGACTATCAACACTTCTACCAAAATCAGTACGCTATCAACATTTTTTCCAACATCAGTACGCTGTGAGCATTTCTACCAAAATCAGTATACCATCAACATTTCTACTAAGATTAGTATACTATCAGCATTTCTACCAAAATCAGTACACTATTAGCATTTCTACCAAAATCAGTACCCAAAATCAGTGCGCTATCAGCATTTCTATTAAAATCAGCAGGCTATCAGCATTTCTACAAAAATCAGTAGACTATCAACATTTTTACCAAAATCAGTACACTATCAGCAATTTGATCAAAATCAGTGCGCTATCAGCATTTCTACCACAATCAGTACGCTGTCATCATTTCTACCAAAATCAGTACAGTATCACCATTTCTATCAAAATCAGTACTCTATCAGCATTTCTACCAAAATCAGTACGCTATCAGTATTTCTACCAAGCTGCATGATTCTTGTGGTTTTATACATTGTGTGTAAAGGAATAAAACTTAAGGTCACAGTCCTGCAATTCCCAAATGCCTCGCAATTTATGACGTGTGCATGTAACCCAAATTAATCCTTTTCAATAGTACTTTTACGTCTGCTTTTGTTTATCGAAGCCAACAGTAGAATTCGAAAGAACCAACCACAGAATCTCCCAACTCTAAAATGTTTAAGCACGCAAACAACACCTCATGGCCGTAAAAGTTTTCTAACTCATTGAACATATATGAATGTTGTAGAAAAAGTTTAAACGATTTATTGAGAAAAATACTGTCTATTGGAGATCAGCATTTAAGACATCAGTAATTTCAGTGCCACACAATGTTTATTTTATTTCATAAAAGCTGTATTTGAGAGCAAGGCAGCCAAACAAACACAATAAATATCCATATTTTGTATGTATGATCCACGTGTATTAACTACAAGAATAAAATCTTGGCTGTTAACATGAATGTTAAATAACGAACTTCTTTGGTAAAACTGATATCAATAAACACCTGAATTTGCATTTCAATGAACTGAAAAGAAAAAAGTGAGCGCGGGTTTCAACCAGGGGATTATTTTGCAACAATGGTCTTTTCTAATGAGAGAATCCACATTCAGATCGCCCCTCCTCCTCCTCATCGTTTACCATCCTCCTTCTCCTCTCTCTCTCTCTCTCTCTCTCTCTCAATATGACAATTTCCTTGTAACTTGTTTTGGGCATTCTTGTTTTGAGAAAAGGAAATATTTACTTTCTGTTTTTAGAAAAAGGAAACGTAAAATAATTCAGTGATGCTTTATATGAGTTTGTATCACCGTCATCAGATAGCGTACGCAGGATTTATTATTTTATTTGATATTAGAGAAGTTTCATGAATTGCGATGAAAAGCGAGAATTTTCAAAAAATGTTCCCAAACGAAAAACTGCTTATAAAAGCAATAGTAAATAAATAAACATAAATATTTCAGAGTTTGTTAAATTAGCATTTCTCTAATGAAATACACATCGTTTTCTCAAAGGCAATCGCTCGCAAATCTTTATTATATGAACAAGGAAAGCTTGTTAGAATATAAAGCTGGTGAAAATTATTTTAAATAACGTGATTCGCCTAATGACGCAAGGAAATGTTAATAATTATTTCTTAAGAGTCGATAAAAGGCAGTCTTGAAATTGAATAACAGCATAAAGAAACTTAGTGCTGTCGCACATAAATATTCTGTGATACTTAAAGTCTAAACAAATATCAAAAGGCAATGCACAACAATGTTTTTGGTAACACTCTATTGTATACCATTGTACTGATCAGCATAGGCCTGACGGTGCAAAATGTTATTCATAGTTCATGCAAGAGATTTTAATTAAAAAGGAATAAAAGTTTTGAAATTAAATATGAAAGAGTTTCAAATCTTCATTCATAAGATGAAATCAAAGACCCTGGAGTGTAAGTTTCATTCATTACTATTTAAGTACGTGGTGACTTTATTTACTTTTAGTTGCTGTATTTACTTAAATCTGTTCAAGAAGGCGATGCAAATTTTGCTTCGTCATATCAAACTGGCACAACCAACTCTTCCTAACTTAAAAACGACTTTGAGGAATACAAAATTATGTTCTCTCTTTGATTTTGTGACATTTTCCTAAATTATGGTGATTAACATTGATTAGTTCTTTTTAATTAACTGAATATAATATGTTCTTTAATCAATAGTTTACGCTGTTGCGAGACTTTGACACTCGGCATGATTCGCGGAGAGCACCATGCAAAGATGATTAGCATAAGGATAATTGAACGGAAAAGATTACATTCATCATAGTCTAAACATGAGATTTTCACCCAAAACACGGAGATTGTTAGGACCTTTAAAATAGATTTGATGATAACGTCAAACATTTTATAGTCTTCTTTGATTACTCTTTGCACGTAGTGTACGTGCATATTAATACGTGTCAAGATGTAGTTAACTTTTACATTAGGAAAGAAAGGGAACAGGACGAAGCGAAAAATAAACTGGTCAAAATAGATACACACCTGTACCACTCAAGGCCTTTCTCGTAATTGTCATCAAAAAAGTGAGGTTCAGGACCAGTGGCCTTGATTTTAGGATGCAAACGAAGGTATTCCAGTAAGGCACGCGTTCCTCCCTTTTTAACTCCGATTATAATCGCATGAGGCAACCGTCGAGTAACGTTATATCTTTTAAAACTGCCACTAGAAGAGGGATATTTCGAAAGTTTCTCTCCGTTTTTTTCTGCTGTCAGGTTTAGCTCATCCACAAAAATACGGTGATCCGATTTCTGTAACTTGTTGGGTGAGGTAAAATTTACAATCAGATGCTTGTCAGCCATGAATTTTAAGGCGGCATGGGAGTTTATTGTTTCGTCAGGAGGCACTAAAGTGTGAAGGTACCTGCCGTGTCGAGCTCGCAATAAACCACTACTATTTCCAGGTTTGGTGTCGTCGCTTAGATCCATAGTACGGAACTCAGAATCTTGAAAGCCTTTAATCTCCATCGCTCTGTAAACTCCAGGTTGAATTCCAAGAATAAGAGAACATACTGTAATAAAAATACAAGGAATCATGATGGATGCTATAAACCATATTTTTCTCAGAGGAGGAAGTGTACTGTTAAGGAACGTTTTTAGCATACTCCCATTATTCTGATTTGTGTGTTGTTCCCATTGACAAAGCTTACTCCAACATTTGAATCTACTGCAAAAAGCTTTCTGCGGAAAGAGAAGTTCTCATAAAACAAGTTTGAGAAAGCAACTTGCTACAAAGAACATGGACGATCTTGCATCCTAATTATATCCGCTTTTTTCGGAAGTATAAGGAGAATATCCTTATCCCATATATGTACCATATTATTGCCATATGTATTCACAAAAGTGAACTAAACGGTATCCGTCGGAACGTGGTGAATGTTCGCTCCTTCTGTTAAAACACCGTGTTATTTGATTCTCACAGACCATGTAGTGCTGCCGTTCTATTGGAGCTGTGAATAGGTTAGCGCTAGCGTGAGGGTGTGTCGTCTGCTTTTATTGACAGCAAGGCGGAGCAAGATAATCATCCAGTTAAATGCAGATCATTGACTAGCGCCACATGTTACATCCCCAGGTACAAATTGACCCTTTGGTAGCTAGCGATTACTGCAGTATAATATACAGCAGAGCTCATTCATTGCATAAGAAAGAAGCCTAAATTAATTTGGACCTGAAATAGGGTCATGCTATTCATCCATTGTGAAACAGCTGTAGAGAACTGAATTTTATAAATCGGTAATGTCAAGAAGAAAGAATTGGATTGAGAACAAGAAAAGCTGGAATAAATGGTTTTGCCCATTCAGTATTTTTGGCTAAGCAATATAATTCTCCCTAGAGGTGGATCTTAAAAAGAGAAATTGAAGTAAACAAAATACCTTTTAAGACGCCATAAACCGAAATCGATATATACTGCTCAAATTTCAAGATTTCTTGCATCTCTCTCTACAGGTTAAAAGACGAAAAAGGAAAGTAAGCGTCACTAAACTCCGACACCGACTATAGACCCAACTCGATAATTAATATTACTTTTTTGTTTTTTGTTTCTAAATATCATCTTTTGTTGTCTTTTTCTTTTCCATTATCTGTGAACTTTGGATTGTAAATGGAGAATTCGTACATCTTTTGAATTTGTACATCATCAACTCATCGCGTTTCACCTAAGCCTATCCAGTGTCAGAATATATGGATGAATTAATTTTTATTATGCGAAACAATAGATGTTTTAGTAGTAGTGGTAGTGGTAGTAGTAGTTGTAGTAGTAGAAGGAGAATATGATTGCTTAGCTGGTCTTAAATAAAGCAGGTGAGCTAATTGCATTTTGATTCCGCATGGGCATACAACACTACTACACTCTCATGACAAGTAACATTGTAATTGAGCCTGTCAGTGTAGGTGATGATGCCATTCCATACAAGGCACTATCACCGAGCTTTCTGCGTGATCTGTATACACTTAGAACAGGAGATACATTTCCGATTCATTTCGATCAAACTCACTGCTCTCTTAATTTCGAAAAAGGAAATTTTTCTCATGACTTTTATGAGCTCATATTTCCAGTGTTTTCACCTTTAAGTTCATCATGAGATTTTGGCTCATGAACCAAACAATATTCCTTTGACGGAATCGGACTAGAAACAAATGAAAATTGACATCTGATAGGGAATGAAATACCAATAATAGAAGCAACGTATTTGTCACTACAGACCTAATAGTCAACTTATCGCGTAACTAAAAGTTTTTCTGTTCAGTGAAGTCTCTAAACTCTGCTTTGTTTTAAATAGGGTAGCGAAATAATCCGACAAACATGATTTAAAAGTGTGACAATGTAATCTATATTTATATCACTGTACTCGGAAACGACACCTGTGCTGTGGAAATGAAGACGGACATACGGTCACTAATCAATCAGCTACTAACATTTCTTGGAGCCTGATATGTAATGTACACAAAAATGAGAAACCGTTTTTCTTTGAATGGAAGGTTTGGAATTTGCAGACAGCGTTTTCGATGAGAAATGGTCGTCGAAAAAATCGCAGAGCGATAACTACCACAATTTCATTTCATTTAAATGCACAATGTTCTTGTTAGGCGCACCTGCTTCGTCAAAGAAGTATTGCAAGTGACAGACTTTAACCCGATTAACAAGTACCTAATTGATACAGTTGCCTAGCGGAGGTGTAAATATCGTTAGCTACTACGACAATAATTGTTTTCTAAACGTTCTAAAATACACAAATATTTATATCAGTTCTACATATTTTTGGTCTGTCTACTTGATGTATAATAGGTGTTTAGGGTTTTAGTGATTTCTACAAGTACATTTTAAGTCTTAAAAATCTTACTGTCTTGTAAGTAGGAGTTAGATATCTCGTAATTACGACGTAGTATCTCGTAATTACAAGATACCAATTGCGAGATAGTTGTAATTGCAAGATAACATGTATGTATGTATGTATGTGTGTGTGTGTGTGTGTGTGTGTGTGTGTGTGTGTGTGTGTGTGTGTGTTAGGCAACTGATAAAAATTTACACTTCACAGGAGACATTAACGGCTTATTATCTCGCCCTCCCCCGTCCCCGGTATCACTCAACGTATGTGAGATTGTCAGAGATCGATTTAAACCGTGTCTTCAGAAAGATAGATGTCAAGTTGATCAATGTACCAAAACCCATGATAATGCGTTTTGCTTCGCTTGATGAGAGAAAGACTGAGCTTGGGCGGTCTTTTGCAACACATTTGTCTGGCACAAACAAAATAATTGTTATTGACTTATTGTTATAAGAACGGGGGGATTAGCAAAACTTCTGTATGAACGTAGACAAAATGCCAAGCAAAAATAGAACAATATATAAAAGGATTTAGCTAATTGATACAAGATAAAATAATGAGATGCTGCTTCTGATGAAGAAGATGATGATGACAACGATGATGGTTTTGGGCGATGCTTATGTCATGCATATGATAATAATAATAATAATAATAATAATAATAATAATAATAAGAATAATAATAATAATAATAATAATATTTAAGTAGTAGTGAAACGGGAATTTGACTTTACCTTTTATTACAAATGCTAAGTTACGGAGCAGCAAGTTATATTTACCCCATTCAAACAGTTCCCATATGGGTAAAGGAATGGAGAATGGCAGTCATATAAGGGTAGTATGACCGTCATAGCTAGATGGGCAAGAAGCAATAACCAGGAACACAATTAATATTAGAGACGAGGTGTGTGTATGGGGTACCATCATTTACAACAAGTGTCAACAATCTCTATCGATGGTGGCATATAGAGATATGCAGGAGTCCACAGACGAGGAGGAAGGTATCATTTTTTAGTGTGAAATTACCCACGGCTCTGACGAAGAGACCAATGATAAAGTCCGTCATCCGGAGTCAATAGATTATCTGTTTCCGGTTGCAGTCAACATCTGACTCCAGATACAAATGGGTTCACGCTATTGGTGTATACCACCGCCCCATCATCTACAAACTTATTGCGTGACATCTTCTTTAGATTATACGATGAAGACTTTATGTAATATGTAGATGTGCTCAAGGATGATCCCGGCAGCTTTTGAGAGCCGGCATATACGCCAGTGGACATATACAAAGTGACATAAAAGTAGCACCATAATCCCTGGACATCGATTAGGGCTCATAGGCTGCGGAGCGCTAGGTACCAGCTCTGGAGGTCGGTCAGACTAGGAGAATATTATACAGTGAATGGTGAACCCTAACCTAAATTTTTTATACGATCTGAGCTGCTCTAGGACTGACCCAGGGCAATGAGAGCACTTTGTCGGCATCGCCGATATTAGCAGTTCTGAGGATCGTATAATTTTTCATCATGTTTAAAATTATAATAAACTCGTCCTCGGACATGGAGGGATCCCAAAGGGCCCGCGACCCCAAGTCTGCGATAGAGTTGAGCTTAATCGCAACGAGGGACCAAATCTAATCATGCTTTGATTCTTCACGCACAGCATTAAAGACGGTGAACTGTCTATCCAGCGAGAAGACCCCGCACACTACTTCCTGAACTATAGTGAGAGAGGAAGCCGACAGAATGGCAAAGATACACAATAAGTATCATGGATCAGAGGCTTCAGAGGAAGATATATGAAAAGTTGAATCTCTTGTTACCTTATCGTAGCCCAGTATTTCTGTCGTGCTACGCATGGTTAGAGGATCGTTGTTATCTCGTCACCGCGCAAAAGAATTGTCAAACTCATTATCCTGAAGAAAAGCCTCCCACGACCGCAAAGATGTATATAACGCGCTCTGCCCCCATACTCTCTGCCCTCAAGGTAATATAAGGACCATTCACAGTTGCCATACTGGTATTACCTCTCGTTAAACCAAATGAAGTCTAAGACCATCTGATGTCAATTGAAAATTAGCCACTGAAGTTAAAAGGATGGAGAAGTTTCTGGGTCGCACAGCTGCGTCGACATATGCATTTGTAGCCACTTCTTGAGAATCAGAAGGCTCTCCCACATCCACTACTTTATCTGCTTGCATATCAAGACGCCCTATTAGCGGGGAGGTTAAATCAACAACGCCCATGAAGGTCGCTCGTTTAATGTATGATTTGGTGGCGGCTTGCGTGGTATCAACAGGGTTTCCTATGCCCACAATTATATATGAATACATAATTAATGGAACTTTATAAATCCTCCTACAGTGTCTTACGTACTAAACCGGTCTGCATATGCTTTGTTTGCAGCGTTTTCTGTGGTTACAGGCTCCTCCATACCAATGATTATATTATCATTCATGTTTATGGGACCCTATATGGTATCGCCAGCTTTGACTACCCGAGAAAGAGCCCTTTCATTGGCAAAGGTATGAACATATCCAGCCATATTTTTTCCTGAGTTCCACGTATCACAATCTTTTTGAATAGCATATGCCTTGTTTGGAGCTTCTTTCGCATTAGTAGGATCCCTCACACCCACGACTTTATTCCGTTTATATTTTAGAGGTCATTTATTCAAATCCACATTGCTCTGATTGTTGTAGGAATGATCAGAGTATGGTTTGGTCGCCACACATTGCAGAGACACGGGATATGCCACTGATGTAACTTTATTTCAACCCATATCCAAAGGACCAGACATGCTATCAGCATATGACTGAGGTCACTAAGGATGATGCGCTTGTAAGATTTGGGAACAGAGGTTATGATAGAGTGGAGTTATTCATAAAATTTGTCCTTTGTTTCATCTGGATTGGCCTTGGTTGAAGCGTATGCACTGACGATCGTGACATGCTTTCTTCACTGCAAAGCCGATTCCGGCATCACTTCGCTCCCCACTTCCTCTTCCGCTCTAAAGGAAGGTGTAGAATACTGCCTTTTTGACAGACTTCACCCTCTCCTGCAAGACGTGTTTCACTAAAGGCTGCAATGTCGATTTTTTTCTCACCCATGCGACACAAGAATCTAGCTGTTTTGCTAACCTTACTTTTCTTGTCTCAGTCCAGTCATCTCATACTAGTCATCTCAGTCAAGGTGTCCACGCGCTAGGGACTACTTTTAAAAAATAAACCTTTGTTGTCTTCTGCTATGCCTGACGTAGTTGTTCTAAAATCAAACAACAACAACAAACAAATATATAACAAAACAACATAGTAACTTAAGGACTCTCCATTTTTGAGAAAACACCATACAAAACATTTCGAGAGAGACAGACGCATATACGCACACGATGTTGAGCTTTTTGGTATTACGATAGTTCGTTCCACACAGCATAGTCAGTTTTATCCTATCTGCAAGCCTGACTCAGTACATTTTCAGGTCAGCGTCATTAATGTAGCTAAAGCTACCTAACTAGTTTTAAATACTTCGTGTAAAACAAATTATATACTGTAAGCTACATTTAATGACGCTGACCTGAAAATTGACTGTGCTACAGATATGATAAAATTCTCAATGCTGTGTCAAATGAACTATGACAGAAAACACTGATCTATGCACATAGCCTATAGACCTATACACTTCATAGTCTTCCAACGCTCTTAACAACTACAGAAAACTTAGTAACAGCCAGAAATGTGTTATGTCAAACATGCTTTATTCTATTTTTGTTAAGCATCTCCATTGCGCCCCAGTTGAATCAAAAATATGCCTAAAATATTTAATGACAAATAATGCACTTACCAGCCAGAAGGAATCATTTATCCGTCAACACATTAATCCATAAGCAAATGTCACTGAAACACTTGCCATATTTCCAAGACAGAAAAATAAGACAGAAAAATAAATATTTTCAAAGAATCAGTGAACTTGAAAGTTTAGCACATGGGTCCGTATTTGGAGGGTCTTTTATACACGGAGGTACTTTTACAATCAATATTAATTACAACACAAGTATGTCACAAACAGTTTCACCTCCTCTAAAGAAAAGGAGAGTTATATATGATAGTGATACGGATCTCTAATTACCCGTGAATAACCCAAGCACGGACATTCATGCTACATGTATTTAAACTACAACAGAGCTGTGGGCTGAATACAGTTTCATTATGTACAATATAATTTTCTAAATTGGAACTAATGAAAATGAAACATTTTCTTGTAATAAATATTAACTATTTATTGTTAATTTCATATAACATCCATATATTAAATGTGATAATACCTAACAAACTATGCAACGTTTAATGTTGTTATTTTGTTTTGACTCAGGCATCAAAACTGTGTACTTCGGATGACACGTCACGCCACGGTCCTCATTAACACATTTGTATTAATGCACCGCATGTAAACATTGGCGCGTGAACTATATTGCACAAGGGAGGAGTTCGTTCTTACTTTAAAGGATAATATTGGGTGAGAAAAATAATCTACGTTGGCGTTTGGACCGAGACGAGGAAATCCCAGGCAAGCCTCGTGGGGAGACAAATAACGTAACCCCTTGACTGGGATTTCCTTGTCTCGGTCCAAACCCCAACATAGATTCTATATGTATCTGGCAAGCTCTCTGCCAGTCAAAACAGCTCTCCTCTGAGTTCTGTTAGCATCATATTTGTCTAAAGGTCTGCGCACGATCCATGCGCCGCGGTTAACTGGCTAGGTAAAGGTGGAGCAGGCAATTTTAGGGTACTTTTTCTAGCCCCTTCCTGATGAAACGGAGGTGAGCAATGCTAATCCTAAAAAGGGCTGCTCAGACGATCAGGGGGCTGCCGAACTCCACTGCTGATCCGTGTCAGTGAAGAACGACCATATGGCCAGAGCCACCTGTGTGCAGATTTGCGGCTACGACTGCCAGTGTATCCGCACCTGCCGCTTCGTAACTTATCCATCGCCACGGGACTTTGCGGAGAAGGATGACCAAGTGACTTACGCGATTACTTGGTGTAAAGTGAGGAAGAGTTGCGTGTCGTCGACCTCACTCTCTCCTCCAAGACCACCTAGATCCATTGGCAAGACAAGATCAAGACGGCTGGAGATGGAACCGGATGCAGTGGATGACTAGGACTAACTATGCGCCTCGTCATGCTCTATGAACTCCACAACGTATTGCTGAGGATCGCCTTCCTGCTCGTTGAACTAGCTATCGGTTTCCTACTCGCATTCCGAATCCAACCTTCACATGCTTGGGTAGGCAAGCTGAACATATAAAATAACCGGGGCCCCGTGTGGCCGAGTGGTTAAAAGCGCTCAACGTTACGGATCATTGCCATCTCACCTCTGTCTGCGTGGGTTTGAGTCTCGGGTTCGACCAATATAGGTATGTGAGAAAGCTTGCCAGTAGCTTCTCGTGGGTCGGTGGTTCTTTCCAGGGTTTTCCCTGGTTCTTCCTTCACCATTTATACTGGCCGCCATATATTGCCTATCTTGTGCTGAAAATGGCGTTAAACCCTACAACAACAACAACAACAAAATAACCAATTCATGTTCGCCATCTTCTAAGCAAATCTTTGCGGACGTACAAACCTGCTGATTTATTATAGTAGGTCGTCACAGATGAGGGAAAGGTTTCTTCGTCTGGATGCTGTTATAAACAGCACTATACAGAATAACAAAGCTTAATATTGGTTGAACTCCTGGGGGAATAAAGAACCTGGCGTATATTTAACCAGTCTAAAGAGGACCTAGGCGATATGCTGCAGTGACTCCAGATCAAGTCTGAGGAAACGGATACTCTTGACATTCTCGACAACGGCGAAATCTTGTCGGGGTGTGACGCAAAAACTTCTTTAACTAAGCTGGCAGGCTGACATCTGTATTGGTCGTCATATAAAAGTATAATATTGTTACTACGGACGTTCGAGATCGAGTACTCGATGCTAAGTAACATATGCTTAGAATGAAGCCGACTGATCTGGGACACATGGAATATGCAATCAAGGCTGTCGTTATCACAGCTCTGAGCTTGTGGACTGAAGACATTCTAATTAAACACGGCATCCTACCAGCTAATATCATAACAGCAGCTTGGTGGCTGCCACAGTTGGTATTATGATCAGGGTACTATCGTCAACGTGCTAACATTAGCTGCTCCAATTAATCCTTTTCTCAGACAGAAATAAAAGCAGCAAATGAGAGCGTATCCGTTATGATAAAGCTCTTGAGGCCTTACAAGCTACGCAGGCAGAATATCAACAACGACGGGCCAAGCCTGAGATACATCAAGCACATGTATTGTATTTACCTCATGATGTTGTGTGAACAAAGACGTATAAGTACGCCCTAACAGTAGCATTAGACTCACCTACATAGCAAAGACTGTTGTGAAGTCGCGAGCAAGTTATGGATGGTATATAAGTGGGGTTCGCTCCAGTAACCTAATCTGTTAAATTTAGACCCTTGTAGAAAGCGTGGGGTAGCTATGTCCCAGCTGTTCGCTAAACACCGCGTTCGCGTTAAGCTGGAGGAGGCATGCCTCCACCGGGAGATTGGTACAGTAGAACGTTTTATTCACAAGTTGCCTGAAGGATTATTAGTGTATCGGTATCAGGATATGTTGCATTCAATGAGGGAGTAAATCTGTGCAGCCTGGAATGGGTCGAAGGGCTGTCAGCACTAGTGCAAGTCCTCAATAGTGCGGTATCACAGTAAAACGCGTGTAGACGAGAACGATGATCTATCCGATCCGGATGGGTACGAACTGCCTCCTCCTCCATTGGCCCGGATAGGATAGTTCCCAGGAGAGCTGGTGGGCTGAAGGCTTTGCCCCTCTGACCCTATACGGTCGCTGGATACGTATGTTATACTCGACCAATGGGAATTTTCTGGCCATCTCTTCCTGAACCACCTTGATATGCCGTTTGATGGGGAGGATGGTGCCAAAAGAGTTACAGGTCTTACGATAAGGTACCCATTTACCATCTGAGGTATTGTCCTCAATTCGAGGTAACATATGGTCATGACAGACATTTCGCCGAAGCAAATAGAATGGATTTGGTCCCTTCGTGGAAAGGTCGCAACCTGGGAGATACAAATGAACTTTGGTATTGGGGAGGGGAGGGTCTTTAAATATGGTCGTAAGCAGAAGTAACATATACTTGTCAGAAAGACCTTCGGCAGATCAAATAGAAGTGATATGGTACCTCCGTGGCATATCATGGCAGGGACGGTGGCCAAATGCTTTGATATTAGTGCCTGTCGAATTAATAAAATGTGGTGGGCACAAGCAGCAACGCATGTAGGTTATTACCCAGAGAGGCCATGAAGGAAGAAAGACTTTTTACGAGATAAAATATAAAAAATAGTAATTGCTTGGCAGTTTAAAATAGTCCTTCTAGAACTCGCTTGTGTCTCTGGCCAGAAGGTCCATATTTTTGTAGACGCAGGGGGCCAATCAGGGCTCTAGTCAAACTCTAACGCCGGTATAATTTGGCGATGCCTATCCCACGGCTGGTGCAGAGCTGGAGGTTCCGGTAGTACCGCTCTATCTATAGGCGACAGGGTACCAGCTTCATACAACCGGTATAGCGACTTCCAAGCTTGTGAACGAAATATCCTTTGCATGTCGATAGCCACAATTTCTGGATGATCATATACTCTAGTGCTAGTATGTAGTAGCTGTGGGTGTGATGCAGTTCTTCCGGATATTCAAGATCAACCTCAACTAGATATCCATTTGGGGTTTGGGTGGCTTTGGGTATATAACTTAAACGACTGTTAACATCATCGCGGTCGACTTATCGAAAGCCAGCAGTGGGAAAGCATTGCATCATCGCATAGCCTTAGATATTTTGTCAACAACGGATAGACGACCCAGCAGGTGGGTTTGGAGGGGTCGTAGTACGTGCACTTTTGGCTATTGGCCTTCAAGTGCTGCTAGGTGGATATCAATGTCCGTAAGCAGGTCAAACAGTCCCCCTCCCCCTGTGCTTGTTAGAAAAGTATTCCAACTTATTCCAGGGGTTTCAAAGTAGTGGGAAAGGTCTATTCCATACGTTCTAAAGAGGTTCATCTAAGGGCTGAAAAGGCATCAGGCAGAAGTAGCACTTCTGTCTCGAGGTAGAGGTATTATTCCACATGGTGTTGCAGAATAAGGTATCCCATATGCGCTGGGTCTGCTTACAGTCTTCCGAAGATATATCCATAGGGCTGTGGATAGGGGTAGCTGCTCTTCATGAAACCGGTCCAAACTGATCATATACTCGGACGGGTATACACCCTCGGCGGTCAGAAGAGTGACATCTTGTTCGATACACAGGCGGGTTATGCGCAAACCATACTATGTTAGCCTTCGCCAGGCTGCGTGGTAGGAATTGATAGCTGTCTATAAACTGGATCTGACATTAGGAAGAAACACACACTTTTCCGTGTTGTTGGGAATGATGGTTAATGTCTGTCGTTGAGGCTGCCATCAGCAGCTTGCCATCATAGTTATGCAGTTTGTAAAATATGAATGGTACTTTTACAGGACCATGTTTCAGCTGGAGGCTTCCTCGGTTTTGGCAGGTGGCAGCGGTCTCTCACCTGGTTCAAATCCAGATGCTTTCGGCAGATATGACATACTCTAGCCTCTTTAAACATTTTGGTGGTGGTAGGAGTCATGACAAGAGGGCTAGTGTTGGCTAATATCTCTCGGACACTTACCGGCGCTTCCTCCAGGATTTCAATAATTTTGGATCTTTTTCTCTGAATATAACATGTGGTGAGGATGCCGCTAAATCTCCGGACTACGCAGCAGAAGCCTCACGGAGGTAGGCTGTCAGTTTCATATGTATCACTTTAGGTACGGTACGACCAACCACTTCCCTTTCACAGGCACATTATTGGGTCCCAAGGACCGCGCATATAACATGAGTACAAACATCTGATACAAGAAGTGATTAAAGTATAACTTATTGGGTGGGGATCTGATAAGAAGCTTCTTGTTCGTTTCGGCTTTGAGCCCATGCTTGGGAAGTCGCATAAGTGGCCCTCGAGATGGTCGGATCTGAAGAAAGCGTGGAGGCATCGGTAGCATATTTATTTTCGAGATTTGTGCTTGCTACTACTTCACACCATCCGGGAAAGATATTAGATCCATGCACAGTGCTGCTTTTCTTCATCAGTAAGTAACAACAGGTTGACGGTTTTGTTCAGAACTTTTCGGAGACACTTATGTGGTAAAGTGCATTGCGTAATCCAAAGACGTTGACATCTATGCTGGCATCAAGGTTTTCAAACTTTGTAATGTCTTTCTGACACCTTCATCGGGACCTTAAAATTGCCAAAGCGTAGCGTTCCCTGATACCTACTTGATAACCCTGTTGTAATTGTCGTTGTTGGGGTATAGAGCAGATGGAACGGCCCATTCAAAGCATGAGTTATCAAGGTATTCTACATTTATGATTGCCATTTTTGTCATCCACCCTGGCTTAAGTGTATGCCCATAACTCGAAATGGGCGATACCGCAACAGTTATGGTTTTACCTCCTCGCTCCTTAATAGCCGCCAACCTGAGTCCTTATTCGTAAACTTTTCCAATAGCTCCTCCAGTTTTGCTACGGTCTTGGCGACTAGTCCCTCGAGGACATCAGCCAACAAATGCACTTCTGCTAGTTCGGCCGCTGAGTATGCTGACATGAAGATAACTTTTTCATCCGTAGTCTTCTCTATCATGACTTTTAAGCAAAGATTAAATTTAACACCCTTTCTTTCCGATCTCGTCTTTTAGGATGTCTATCAAGCCAGGGAGCAAGGCGTTGAGTAGCATTAGATTAATCGGCTCATAGACGATGTCCGGGTTAAATCGTAACTTGAGAGTCAACTACGATTTTGCTGTCTCGACTCTCTTTTTGTATGCGAGGTAGAGGCTGAACCGGCATTCGCATTGGGGTCTGTATTGGTGCCCATGGAGCCGGTATGGGTTTTTCACGCCTTTGGGCAGACGTTGGTATCCAATTAGCTGGGGTTGGCTGCCTTGCTCGAGCTGCCAGTACTGCCCTCAGCATATCATTGCATTCGATCCCGGTGAAATGCCTCTCCTTAGCAGGGCTCTCATTTGCTCTATGCTAGCCATGGCTAGTGTGCACTCTGGTATTCTGTGGTGCGTTATAAATTTCCAAAAGTAAAAATTGTCGCTGGTTGTTGCTGATTCAGACTGACACTAAGGCCGACCCTGACATATGTGTGCCCCTATGTATGCTATGGTGTGCCCCTATGTATGCTATGGTACCTAGTCCTTCTGTAAATGTACGACCGTCAATGTGGTTGGGCATGAAATGCTCTTGCTTCAGCGCAGCTCTAATAGAGCCGTTTGTCCCTTTGCATGTGTGGTGAGCCTTGCTACTGTCTCTTTATCGTTTGGTGTGAACAGTGCTGTAAATTCCAGAGCACGTTTGAACGCATGGTACTTGTCTATCCCCATGGGTATCCAGGTACAAGTCTTAGTTCCTCGTCTATCCATGACTACTGATGGTACCCCTCTGACACATCTCGTCTCTAATTGGTTTTGCTGTTGTTGGTTGCTTTCTGCCCACCTAGCTATGACGGCCATACCACCCTTATTTGACCACTATCTGCACCTCCAATAACCCCATTATGAAACGTTTCTATGGGGTCAAAATAGCTGCTGCTCTATGACTTGGCATTTGTAATAAAAAGCGAAGTCAAACTTCCCTTTTGCTACTACTTATAGCGTTGTTGTTATGGATTGAATGCCATTTCTCAGCACATGATAGGCTATACATGGCTCCCAGTATGACTGGTGGAAGAAAAACCCGAGAAAAGCCCGGTAAGAACCATCGAAGAACTGGCAGCTACTGGCAAGCTTTCTAACATGCACACGTTCGTTGAACCCAAGACTCGAACCCACACTGAAAGAGATAAGATGGTAGTAATCAGTAAATGCGAGCGCTTTAGACCAATCGGCAACCCGGGGCCGCTTATTATTATTATTATTATTATTATTATTATTATTATTATTATTATTATTAATCAGATAGAAATCAACCAAATGCATAATCATCGTCATCATTATCTTCATTGTCAGCATCATATTTTCAACCACCAAACTTTTCTTTGCATTACAATGCATCTCGAACATCTCAACAGTACTCCTATTTTGTTATTTAAAAAAGTCCTAAATATATGTTTCCACTTATTTCGTTCATTGCACCTCATCATTATTGCTACTTTCATCACTATTACTATAATATAATCTTCAACATGCTGATAATGATCATTAAAATTACACCTTCATCAGAGCTCACAAATATCTATTTATAAATATCTGCACATTTGTATTTACAAGTTTTCATTTCACTCCTAGCCCTTAAACCAACTTATAACTCCTTTTCAATAATCTATGTGTATATATTGTCTCATTCGTTTACATGCCATTTAGTCGAAGTTCATACAAATGTTTTGCGAATTTTCTCCGTTCCTTTTTCATCCGCAGGAGTGTATAACAATTCTTTTGCTTGTGTCAATCAAATCTGATCTACAAGATTGCACAATCTCCCCCCCTCTCTCTCTCTCTCTCTCTCTCTCTCTCTCTCTCTCTCTCTCTCTCTCTCTCTCTCTCTCATCAACGAAACAAAACACACAATGATCGGTTTTGGTCCAGACTATGGATTCCGACTATGTGTGGATTTATAAATTAGATTTGGTCAACTGGACATTTGTTTATTTGAAGACACTATTCGAATATATCTCTGATAATAACATATACGGTGATAAGGGGGGGGGGGGGGCTTTAATGCTTCGAACTCTTCCCGCATATTGTCTGCGCCCCAATTTTAAGATAAAACATAAACAGTCAAGAGGGTTACAGTCTCCTCGCCCTATTAGTTAGTATCCCGTAATTACGCATTAGTGTCTTGTAATTTACGAGATCAAAATTGTGGCACTAACAGGTTTCCTTGGTTTTCCTTGTTTGATAAAATATAAGAACTGAACACATCTTAATTGAAAGTATATAATTTTCTTTCCAAAAATGTATGTTGATCCTACATGCTTCCAGCAATGTATGTCGGTCCTAAATGTTTCCAATGATGTATGTCCGTCCTAAATGTTTCTAGCAAATATTTAAAAGATATAAATTTGAGAGTTAAGGAAGGTTCAACTCCTTTTGAAGTTTCTAGAAATGCATGTCGGTCCAAAACATCGGACAAAACTTAAATGTATGTGTGTGTGTGTGTGAGTGTGTTTGTGTGTGTTTGGATTTTTAACGTAGCTTTACCAATTTGAGTCATATCGCTATGATGTCTGCAGTGTAGCAGTTTATTGTGATGTCTAGCACTGGGGCAACATGCTGCAGATATTTGGTACCATGTCTCACTCAGTCACATTATCCTGACATTAACCTCTTAATGCTGAGCGCCAAGTGAGGCAGCTGCTAGTACAATGCATTTTAAAAAGTCTTTGGTATGACACGGCCGAGGTTGGAACTGGCGACCACCCGCATCCGAGGTGGACGCTCTAACCAAGAGCGGTCCAAAATTTAAGGTAAATAACGAACGTAATAGAGGGGATCAATGTGTGTTCCTTTCCTCTGAATTTGATAGGCATATCCACACAAAAAAGTCCAAGAAATCTTTTATCATGGGCTTCGTTACGTCTCCTTGTTTTTGATACGCTTTCTTTACCAAGAAAATTATTATACCAAAGTTACATCTGGGGATAAACAATTTTCTTGAATAATCTTCATTGACAAAAAAAGACAAAGCATTTTAATGTGAATCAAGGGGTTTATATTTTATATCCAACATTCCTGTTGTGTTGATTATTGAAATTTTTATAAAGATGAATTCAATCTAATTATCATCATAACCATTATGGTGATGACAATTTTTGTTGCTGTTGTTATGTTATGTTTTGAATTCTAATTACCAAACACGTCATTAAGGTACATCTGAATTACGAAAATAAAACTATATTCGGTCAGGATGTATTTTGCGGTTTCATTCAAAGTTGTCAAAACTTACTTTTCAAACCATTCTTTATACAGTACTGTTAGTACTGTTATGTATATTTAATTTAATTGATTGTTAGTTTTTTTTATTTTTTTTTAAAGTTTCATTACATGCTATTGTAATGTAACTTTGTATGCTGAACTTGACCTTGTCCAAAATTGAGTTCGTTTATGCTTGACCTGATTGGCTTTTTATTATTTCATTTTGTCTAAACAATTAATACATAGCTAAATTATTTTCTCTGTGCATGGGCTTAATATCAGGATCGTTATTAATAGAATAAGTAAATATTTTTTATTTGGGTCTAGGTTTTGGTTTTTCCTAAGTGAATTATACATAATCCAGTTTATTGTTTTGTAAAAATCAGGATGATTCTAGAAAGTTATTTTCCATTAGGTAATTTTTTTTCTTCGAAAATGCTAATTGTGACCTGAGGTCAAGTAGAGAACTATATAATCTTGTAATTGTGAGGACTTAGTCATTCGTATTATGTTGTGTCAAGTTGGGATAAATTTTATTTCTTCAAATTATTTATTCAAAATGATTATTTTCCCTGGAAATACAAAAGTGCTCTGATAAAATTCTTGGATTAAGACATTAACTGGAATTTATAGTGTATTCAAACCTGGAATTATATTAATGTGATTCAAAAAAAGACTGTTGACACATCATATAACAGACATGTCATTGCCTTCAGTTTTTGGATTTCTTCGGGACTTAAACTGAGTTTTATTGAGGACTTTAAATTAATAGGACTTGTGTCTGTAATTCTTGGATTATATTGGGATTTAATTCGCAATACCGTAACTCCTTTAATCTCATTTTCACGTTGTATTCTACTGAAATAAATTATAATTGTTAAATTTTACAAGCTTGTTGCCTTTTACTCTTTTCTGTTACTTATTTTAAGAGCAAGAACTCCAAACAGTACTTTTCTCGAAACTTTGAAAATTTTAAAAAAAAACTTATGATAAAAAAATGTCTACTGTCAAGGTTTTCACTGTTAAGTCAACGTTTTTCTTTAAATATGATACATAAATAAATGAAAACTGTATTAATAAACGCTTGATGTCAGTGAACGTTTTATATCATAAAGTAAATTGATCAAACCTAACGAAGTATTTTTGAATGAAGTATTTGATACCATTAATAAACGAAAAGATAATCTGAAAAGGAAGGAAATATACAGATCATCTATCAGAGTACAACATGACACAACTGATATGAAAATGTCAATCAAAATATGATTTGCAATCACTGATTTTAAAAATATATTATATTTGGACATCATTTCCGATATAAGAATTTCGACCTTCAAATATAAATCATCTTAATATGAAAATTATTCTAAAGATTACGAGAAGATACCGGTGAATTCCGTTTCCAAACTATATAGACCTTCCTTTGTCTGCAATTACAATTCATTGTAAACGCGGTAATGTTGTTGTCATAGGTTTAACGCCATTTTTCAGCACAGTGATAGATAGGCTATACAGGGCGACCAGTATATCTAGTGGAGGAAGAACCCGACAAAACCCCCGGGAAGAACCATCTACCCACGAGAGCTACTGGCAATCTCTCTCACATGCCCATGTAGGCCGAGCCCCAGACTCGAACCCACGCTGACAGAGGTGATATGTCAATGATCTGTAGAGGCAAGTGCCGTAGACCACTCGGCCACCCGAAAATCCTAAATGCTGTATTGTAATAGAGGTTTTAGAAATAGAATGAACGAGACTTAAATTTATTTGATTACAGGAAAAATTAACTGTATTCCAAATGTCGCTAAATACAATACATTTCCAAGTACAGGAAAAAAATGTGAACAATAAAAGCAGTGTTTGGTATTTCAAAATCACATTGGGGTAAGATTAGAGTTAGTCCAAATAATATAGACCGGATATTCCTTTGGTGCCATCTAATCGGGAGATAACTAACTGACGAATGTTACTGGAATGTAATTCCAACTTAATTTTAGCCAATTCAATGGCTAAATTTTGGAAATAAATTGTAAGACATGTCGGTGAGGTTGTGGCCTGGACGATATTTATTTATTAAGTTCCCCTCGTCATCGTCCCTGTCACACGGCCCTTTCACCTTTCGATTGGCATTTTGTCATCATCTTACCTCTTTTTCTTTTTCTTCGCGAACCGCCTACAACAGTAGAGAGATGAATAATGGTAGTCGCTTTCTGTGGCAACAACATGGTTTGCAACAATTTTGTTTAGGCTATGACACAAGTTTTCCTTTTTTTATTTCGCAAACCCTCGATGTGTTCATTCTTTGTATGGGATGCTGCATAATTAGCAAAGAGTACATTCTGCAACCAAGCCACTTACTCCATTGTTCATGGGTTCGAGGTGACGGATATAGATGGTTTGCTTTGGCGATCGGGTCAATGTTTAATGCTTTGTATTTCCTCAATCCCGTTATGGTTCACCTCAAACTTGGAACAGAAGATCGTGTTAAAGAAAAATCAGCTGTGTCTTGGGAGTCAATGTCCCACGCCTATATTTACATTAAGTTTTATGGTTGAAATATGTCCTTCTCCTTCTCATTCTTTTTCAATTATTTGATAGGTTTCATTCGTACTTCATTGTGTAGTGTAAAGATTCATAGTGACCAACGCACCTACTCTTTCGACCTTGGAGTCCAAGTTGTAGACAGTTAAACTTAGACGTAAGATTTTGATTAAGCTATTTCCACAGCCTGTCTACGCCAGCTGCCTAAATTGGTTCTTTTCACACTTGGAATGTCTCATTAGAAAGCCAGTTCAATTTATTCTGTGACACACTCCGTCATCTAGTTTTACAGATGTTAGGATCAACAAATATGCTTATTTCAAGGCTTTCAGAGTCGTAGTGACATGCCGGCAATATGAGCTTTCTCGTTTTCTTCTTCTTCTTCTTTTCTTCTTCTTCTTCATCATCATCATCATCTTCTTCTTCTTCTTCTTCTAATAATAATAATAATAATAATAATAATAATAATAATAATGCCGTACCTTCAGGAGGTATGATATCCAGACTGAGATAAGAATGATAAAGGTAACTCAGATCGAGTTGTGTTTCTTTTTCTATATTGGTGTTAATGTCGACTTCATTTGGTTTTGTTTTTGTTGATGGTGGTGAGGATGTTCTTTTTTATGTTTTCTAGCTCAAGTGGTCAAAGGTTCGAACAGGTCAGTTGATGACAGAGCCTCCTGTGTCCGTCCAGGGCGTTATTTCTCAATGTTTGTCACCTCAAAAATACTTTTTGGAGTGTCGTTTAACTCCACTTTCTAGTCTTGGGACTAGTTGATATAATCATAAAGATCACTAGTTTTTCATATATCATATCAGAGATTTACAAATCCACTTGCATGAGTCGCGGGACAAGTTCAAAATTGGTTCGGACAATTTCAGTTTCTTTTGCTAGGCACATGCCAAGTCGAAAAGATTTAGAGAGTGATATAAGATACAAAATATTTTTTATTTAATATTGATGGTCTGGGTAAAACACACAAAACAACAACTGTGTGCGAGCTATTTTATCAAACAAGGAGTCATTTTTCAGTTCAGATTGCTTTATTTTCTGCAAGTTATGTACCCTCCGATCTCGCCATAGTGCATAGATCAGCATCTTTATTTAGCACTTATATGCAGTGCATTCTTCGTCCACATAGCTGACCAGTTTCTTTCATCTATTTCAACTGTCGTTTCCATCTTGTAGTCAATGGCAAGGTCAGTCCCGCATTTTCTAGCGCAGACATGATAATGTAATTGTTAATTTCTTAAAGCAAGTTTTGATAAATAAGGAATAAATATTTATATTTTAACTGAACAGTTACATGCTAATCATAATATTTGTATGCACATGTACCTGCGATTCGCCATGAGTGTTGTATATGTGATTCATTTTATGTTAGCTTATCCAGCTCCACCTCGTTGTTTTATGTGGTACTGATCTTACTATTTTAGATGCCACCATTTTCTTTGGCGTCTGATTGTTTCATTTCAGTTTACCTTGTTTTCTTGCACATTTATCTGTTTAGTTTGTGCTGTGTTTGTTTATTTGAGTTGTAATCATTTTATTTTAAATGTTATTTCGTTTGGCATTTGCATGTTTCATTTGTTTGGTTGGGGGGGGGGGCGGCATTTGCCTCTTTCGTTTGAGCGTTGATTTTATTGTCTGAGCTTTAATATTTGTATTTTATAAGCATGATTGTTTCCTTTGATCTTTGCTTGGTTTATTTGAATGTTAGATAATTTGTTTTAATTTCATAGTTTTGGTGGCGATGGCCTTCCATAGATTCCAAATTAGAACTGCGATTTGTAATACTTGTACGTGAATTTAATAGCCAGTCCCCCGATCTTGTATGTGATAATATGTATTCCGTTTACGTTGCTTTAGCTAATAATGATAGACATAATGATAGACATCGAGCCACACAGTACTAAAGAATGGCCGGGACTTGAAGCCAATGGTAGCTGGTTTACAAGTTATGTAAGAACACGGGTATCCGGACTTGAATGGTAGATCTGGGTCAAATATCGGTACGGTGAGTTAACATGTGCAAATCGTTAAAGGCATGTTGTAGTAGGTTAAGCTTTAGGGCAGTAAATTGATATTGGGGAAGATCACTTTAATTAATTTATTATAAGTGGTTCTCGAGTTTAATCGGATTGCGTGAATACTAATAACTTTACTATGCATGAGCCAAATGCATATTCCAAGAACAGCTATGTTTAATTTTGTATTATTAATGATGGTAATTGTCGTATTAATGCAAGCGGAAATCTGGAATCTGGCCATAACGCAAGTCAATATTATTATACACATAGATTGCATAATAGTAGAAGCACTTGCGGGACAAATCACTATTTATATAATATAAGTACAGAAAGAAATCGATAATATTCAACACATATAGGGTGCATTATTATAGCCGAATTAAAAGAATTTATTAATGATGATATTAGTGATATCAAACAAGTTGTTTGTGATGTTACGGATTCATTGTTTGCCAAAACATTTCCTAAACAAAGAAGTGAGTCTGAAAAAATTTAATCTAATCACACGCTCTAGCACAGTGAGGGAATGTGAGGGTAAGCATACATGGATACACTCACCTGCCCTGGCATTATGTGGAGCATGAGGACAGGACTAGATGGATCCAATCATCCGCCCTATTATTAGTGGGTTAGTGGAGAATGTGAGGGTCAGCGTACACAGATCCACTCACCCGCCCTAGCATCATAGGGAATGTGAGGGTAAGACTACTAGGATTCAATCACCCGTACCACTACCAGTGGGGAATGTGAGACAAAGCGTACATGTACGTAATCACCCGTCATTACATAGCGGGAATGTGAGGGCATGCGCATATGCCATTTATGCAACTTCAAATCTATACTGAAACAAAACCAGCCTGGAACAAACGCACTGAATTCAGTGTTGGCTAAAAGTGATTTGAAAACAAGTGTTTGAATATGCAAACATCTGATAAATTAATCAAAGTTATGCTCAATAACGCGAACAAAATTGTGGATTGCTAAAAGATTTATGTAAATATCATAGATAAAAAGACATTAAGCGAGATGAATTTTCGAAATACATCATTTGTGTCAATAATCCCAGTGGCCCCTTCCTTGGTCCCGATGAAGATTTTGCAGATTATGTAGATAATTACGTGAAAAACAACTTTCACGTAATGTGTTGAAGCTCTAAATAAACCCATTAGTAATGAAGTATTTCCGGTGTTGACACAATTACATACGTATAAATGTAATGTATTTGATGAATTAATAAATAAATTTTCATCAGCAGAAGCGATATAATGTTATACTTCTTAGGTACTCTCTTTAATGATAAAGGCACCAAAACGAGTGAATAGTCAGAGGGTATGTCGTCCGGACACATAGAAAAGAAACATGCATGAAAAAATAAATAAATAAACAGTCCGGTAAATCACCCTGTGTAGCCTTGACTATTCAGTTGTAATATATGTCTCATTGATGGAATTCAAATTGTGTGTGAGCTGGGGAATAGGGGCTGGGAGGGTGTGGTCATAAGTGACGCAGTAATTGTTTTCCAGTAATGGAAAAGAAACCCCAAGAACAACTCGAGAAAGTAGCATATTTTGTCTTAGGAGGCTCAATAATAAATGACTGAGTGGCTAGGAGTAGTGAGACGACCCACTGTCTCATCATTATGTCACGTACAGAGTCAAAAGCTAACAAACCAATCGCATGTTGTGATTGCGAACGCGCATCGTGGTCTGGCTGGAGGTCCAAAGAGTGTTGAAAAAGACTTTGTTAGCGCCTATTACTTGCAGCTACAAAACTCACTCTCTTCATCTGATTCGCCCAAAGTGATTTCTGAAGACAATAAGCATCGAGGTATCTTTCGAGTCGAGTGTGAGTGTCGTGCACGTTTCGTTAGGTTTCGTTATCTACTTTACTTCATGGCTTGGGAAATGGCTATAAAACTATAAAAACATGTTGTCAGTGGTGATGATGATGTGAAAGATCCCCCACTCCTTATGGTGCTTTGGTTATCGTTATTTAGGAGATGATATAACACCGTGTATTTCCCCGGATATAGTAAAAGTAAAATAAAATATGATTTAATTCGCATGCAAAATTTGGTGAACTTAAAAGTTTTAAAATATTGTAAAGACTATCTGAGGCTGTAATAATAAACTCAAAATCACTCAGTTTGTGCGACACAAAGAACACTTTTTTTTTTATCAACTTATAACAATGAATATGCAAGCAAAACTTTATTCAATCCAATGAAATTTGCAAACGTCCTAGAAATGAGAAAGTAGTATAATTCAAGAAAATAGTCCGCACCTTTATTTAGAACACATATTCTTGTATAATGTTTGTATCTATTTATTCATGAAAATTACTAACATATGGATCACGACGGCACATTATTATCTACAGTTATAAATTGCGTCATACTGAATATTAACCTGCATGCAGTTCAAATATTAATCATTTCATGAATTAAAATGTGTTCAGTTCATGTATTATTTTATTGATCACAGGTACAATTCCTTATTTCAATGACAAATTAAACGCAAGAGCACATTGCTATTATTAATTAGGCGTCAGACATATATATATTACACAACTAAAATAGAATTCGAAAAAGAGGGATTGATCTGTTGATTATTTATATAGCAGTTAGTTATACATTATTCCTGAAAAAATATAATCAGCAGATCAGTCTAGCTTCTCGAATTCTATTTTAGTTGCTTCCGTCCGAAATGATCATTTGTGTGAAGAGAATCTACTTCGCATCAATTACCTTAAGGATATCTGATTTTACAAGACATCTTATGCTCTCGTTTGTTTAACTGAGCATACATCTGGGATCAAAATCACCCATGACAACGTGATTTGAGTTTCTCCTTGGAACAGAACAAAACTTTGTTTTTGAAAAAGAATCACACTAAGGCCATAAATACATGACGTATGAACTAATTTCAATGAAGGTTCAGTTATATGAGATACCATCATGGTGTATTATAAATAACAGAGAGAAAAAAGAGAAAGCAAAGAGATAGAATATCAGAGAGAGAGAGAGAGAGAGAGAGAATAGCTGACAAAGAGAGAGAGAGAGAGAGAGAGAGAATAGCTGACAAATAAATTTTGGTAAAACAGTAGCCTCTTTCTGCGATGTGCTTGGAAAGAATAACAACCATCCTCCACCGAACCGATTAAGTGACCATTTTTCTGTCTGAGCGTGTAAAAAAATCGATTTCAAAATAGCCAACTCGTGCAGTGATCGGAATGCCGTTTGATGGGTGAAACTGTTGAGCGCTATCGCCGTCTGTTCACACAGACAACTCATATCTTTGCATTTATGCTTAGTGTTTACAAAGAATAACTTACCTAATCAATACAATTACTGCAGTATTGATTAATCTAGTTTGCTGTGAAATGTGTGGAAGTGAATTAAGTCATTTGACTACGCTACTAATTTTCATCTGATAATGGTGACTGAAAATATAATAACCTGTAGTTAGCCCGTATCCTGAGAACAGCTTTCAAAATCATACATTACACTATGTAACACAATTTTTGTTCCTCGGTAGTAAGTGTTATTTCGTAATTGATTCTTCCTAAAAAGCATAGAAAATGGCTAATATTCCCCACAAACTTTGCTTTTATGACCAGGACAGTGATATTTTGAAATTTGCCTATTTCCAATGAGAAAACGGGCGAATTTTTTTCTTTCGTTCACATAAAGTCAGAAAAAAAGAACATGAGAATCAAAATTAACATGTATTTATACTAAAGTAATACAAAAATGACCACAAAAGATTTAGAAGTGAGTAGTTTTTTTAGATTTACGATTATACTGTAAATCACTTTCACGAAGCAGCCCCCAGATGTAGTCTCCCATCATATTTTCGTTATACTGTCCTTGGTAGCGGCGTTCAAAGTCCAGTATATCCTGGTGGAAGTGCTCGCTTTGCTCTTCCGAGTACGCTCCCATGTTCTCCTTTTATGTTTATCAAGATGACCATCACGGATATGGACTTTGAGGGTCATCATGCAGCCCACTGTGCCATAGCTCTTCACCAGAGTCTCAGCCAGCTTCACATAGTTTTCGGCCTTGTGATTGCCCAGGAAGCCCCGAACCACTGCGCCAAAGCTGTTCCAAGCCGCTTTCTCCTTACCAGTGAGCTTCTCGGGGAATTCATTGCACTCCAGGACCTTCTTTATATGTGGTCCGACGAAGACACCGGCGTTGACCTTTGCCTCAAACAGCTTAGGGAAGTAGTCTTGAAGGTATTTGAAGGCTGCTGACTCTTTATCTAGCGCTCTGACAAATTGTTTCATAAGGCCCAATTTGATGTGCATCAGCACATTCCGGGGGTCTACCAGTGGCTCCCACTTGATGTTGTTACTCCCCACAGAGAACTCAGTCCGTTGTGGCCAGTCCCGCCTGTGGTAGTGAGCCCTGGTGTCCCTGCTGTCCCAAAGGCAAAGATAGCAGGGAAACTTGGTAAAACCACCTTGGAGACCCGTCAGGAATGATACCATTTTGAAATCTCCGATGACCTTCCAGCCGTACTCATCATACTTCAAGGTGTCCAGCAAGGTCTTGATGCTATTGTAATCCTCTTTAAGTGCACCGAGTGAGCCAGGGGAAGAGACGGGTACTTGTTTCCATTATGGAGCACCACGCCTTCGAGGCTCCTGGATGAGCTGTCAGTGAAGAGGCGCCACT
The DNA here is from genome assembly GCA_016617855.1 of Megalonaias nervosa. Taxonomy (NCBI): domain Eukaryota; kingdom Metazoa; phylum Mollusca; class Bivalvia; order Unionida; family Unionidae; genus Megalonaias; species Megalonaias nervosa. The sequence goes on from JAECUM010009935.1 coordinate 54,104, forward strand.
CATTCTGGTTACAAGCGATTCTGATTGCCTGGAACAGACTGGTCGCATTGTGGCAAAAACAGAGCCCATCTTGACATGTGAAGAAGCTGGGAAAAGCTTGTTGGCGCTTCCTCTGATCTGCGACTTGCACACTTTCATCTAAGAAGTTCCACTGCTTGAGCCTAGACATCAAAAGCTCGGCATTGGACTTGGTGAGACCAAGATCTCTGATCAAGTCGCTGAGATCTTTTTGGTTGGGGTAGTATGGGTTTCTCTCCTCAACTCCACCTCTGAAATTGTCATCTGGATCTACAATGTCTTCCTCGCTCTCTGACTTGATGCTCTCTTCTAAAGACGGCTGTTCTCTCGCCGGAGGAGTGGAACGGGGAGCTCAGGGCAATGTGGCACCGGGGCGATGGATGAAGGTGGGTCCGGATACGTGATAGCAGGTGTATTATTGCCAGTCCGACATTTGGAAGGGTCCACCATGCAGAAGTAGCAGTTTCATGAGTGGTCAGTGGGTTCCCGCCAAATTCTTGGGATAGCGAATTTCATGGCTCTCTTGTCCCCTCTGTACCAGCCTATAAATATACATTTGTTTCGCCCATGACTATTGTGTAAGAAATTCTCAAAACATTTTTCATATATGATATATTTTATCAATAACATTGAAAATTGTAAAACATTTTAAAAGTAAAAACGTTTACAATTTTAAATATTTTAACAAATTTTATGACATAAAATTCCAAGCAACAATTGTCTATCTTACCTTCCAGAGTTTTTTGCAGTGTCAGCAGGTGAAATGAGGTGCCCATAATTTGTCTTGATCCCCAACAGGCATGTCGAACTATGCCTTGTAGGCCTCACACATCTTAGCAGATGCTTCCACGGAGTACTTTTTCGCTCTTGTCTTGATAAATTGGCCGCAAACACAGCAAAATGCGTCTGCCGGATGCTTTCAGCCTCTTGATGCCATCTCAGAAAAATGCAGATATGTATCCAGTTAGGTAGCTGGAACTAAACTGAACTGGTGGGCTTAAGGCCCCTGTATTTATGTTACTTATGTTACTATTTATATTACTGGAAAGTTCTAGAAAGTTCTAGAAGTTACTCTAAGTTTACTCAGCACTGAATCTATCTGGAATGTTCTGGAAAATAGGTAAATTTCAAAATATCACAGTCCTGGTCTGTAATGGAGCAAATTTTTCTGTGGATCTCTGTAGAACACATTTAGTTGGACACGCGTACGATTAATTAGATTTATGGCGTTTTGCGCACGTTTAAATTGCCATAATGCACGGATTAGTACAGTCTCTGTCACGAGTTTAGCGATTTTTTTATTAAGGCTACGTTTGTTTAAACTGACCAGGAAAGGGGTCAATTTCTGATCGGTATGGAAAACTGTCATTTCTGAAAGTTACCAGAAATCAGTTCGGTAATCAAGGTTTGTCAGACGAACTGCATTGTTTCAGCAAGTTCGGGCGGGAAATGTATTTCATCCAGATTGGTCACGCTGTGAAGGGGGCGTGGTGTCACATGAAAACTCTCAGTTTATATGTGCAAATAACAAATTTGAAAATCAGTCTACGCTTTTTTCTGCAAGAAAACAAATGTAAATAGACTCCGAGTGGGTTAAGAAGTAAACTCATTCGAAGAAATCATCCAGGGGAAGCAATTGTCTGGAAAAATTGACAGACACGTTCTGGAAGTGAGAGCTTGGGAAAACGAGGTATTTGCAACAATCTTATGTAATTCATTGATACTACTATGATGATTTGTTTGATTTATTTCATTGTATTTGCATGGATTTATTTGTTTAAGTTCGTAGATTTAATTTCTTGATATAGTATACCTGTGTTGAGTTCGTTTATCTGAGTCCGTGCAATGATATATTTCTTTATATAAACATTGTTTGAACGTATAGTCTCGTTTATTATAGGAAATTATGTATCTAGAATTTCATGCCTTATTTTAGTTGAGATGCGAGAATCCGTGTGAATTCTCCGACCTATATATGAGTTCAGGTATGATAACCACTTGATTGTCGTTATAAATACCGTAGTGCAAGGAATTTCATTCATTTATGTAATTGAGACTAGTCTGGAACTAATGTCTCGGTGGTGTGTTGAAATAGCCATTAGTTGACCATTAATTTTGTGAAACTAGGTTGTTACGGTCTGTCATGGCCAGTTAGACTAGATAGCCGTAGGATCTGTTTGAAATCAGGATAGAATGTATCTGACCTAACGAGGGGTGGGGGGGTGGGGAGGTATTGATCTATTCCCCAAGTATAATGTGATGAAAGATTTAGGTTGCTTATTTTTGTTATTTTGGAAGGGCGAGATAGCTCTACGTATTATGTATTACGAACCCAAAGTGGATACAGAGTTGAAAGGGGCGTAAGAGGCGAGGCACCTGAGGATTTGGAAAAGAAAGTCAAAAGTGAAGAAGACCCAGACTTACCGGCACAAGGAAGTCCAAAGTTGAGAAGACCCAGACTTACCGGCACAAGGAAGTCAAAAGGGATAGTCGCTGTGGAATTTGGACTGAATCAAGACCATCAGGTTATGAAATTGTACAAGCAGTGTTCGATTTCACTCGATTCGATTGATGATGAGATAATTCTATCGCTTAATAGATCGGCTATTGGTATCATCATATTTGTATTTGAAATTCGTTGAATAAGTTAATTCAAGAAGAAAGAAGTGTATCTTTCAATCATAATGCATTATTACTTTTGTTTATGAATTTTATTGTTAGGAAATTTGATTAAATTTTGTCTTTATTTGTAACGGGCGCTCGTGTTATTCTGTTCTATATACCTGCTCAGATCTTTATCTATTCCACCGATAAGTTTCACACTTTATATTGATATTTACTCGTTCCGGGCAAATTACACCGTCGGCGATCACCTCTAGATAACGATAACCAAAACCCATGACACCCACCCCAACAAAGCTGGGAGGGGAGTTCTGACATGGTCACAAAAGCAAAGTTTGTGGGGAATAATATCCATTTTCTATTCTTTTGAGGCATAAGCAATTAGGAAATAACACTTACTACCCAGAAACAAAACAAAAATTTGCTACACGGTGTTATGCCATATTTTATATGTGTTGTCATAAGCTTTCTCCTGATAAAAGACAAAGATGATAACTGTGCTATTTCTTTTATGACGGGAAGTAACAGCGATGCAAGTACACTAGCCTAGAAATGATCATACTAAGCATTCTGCTAAATTGTTTCATATGCAAAACCATGGAACGGATGATTAACTACAGTCTCCTTTGCTATCTACTGACGGACACACTACTATCGAACTTGCTATGCTCATTGAGACACCAAAGAAGCAATTATGGTGATCTATTATTACTTCAAAATATTATCAGAGAATCTTTCGTATAGAACTAACACAGTTATCATCTTTGTCTTTTATCAGGAGAAAGCTTATCACAACATATAAATATGGCATAATGTATGATATATTCGACCTAGTTCAAAAGGGCTTGTTATCTGTCTTCATGCAAATATTTGAAAGACATACATTTGAGAGTTAAGGATGGTTCAACTCCTTTTGAAAGCTGTTCTCAGGATCCAGGCTTACTTCAGGTTAGTATATTGTCAGTCACCATTATCAGATGAAAATTAGTAGCGTAGTCAAATGACTTAATTCACTTCCACACATTCCACAGCAAACTAGATTAATCAATACTGCAGTAATTGTATTGATTAGGTAAGTTATTCTTTGTAAACACTAAGCATAAATACAAAGATATGAGTTGTCTGTTTGAACAGACGGCGATAGCGCTCTTTGATTCTTTCCAAGCACATCGCAGAAAGAGGCTACTGTTTTACCAAATTTTGTCAGCTATTCTCTCTCTCTCTCTCTCTCTCTCTCTCTCTCTCTGATATTCTATCTCTTTGCTTTCTCTTTTTTCTCTCTGTTATTTATAATACACCATGATGGTATCTCATATGACTGAACCTTCATTGAAATTAGTCCATACGTCATGTATTTATGGCCTTAGTGTGATTCTTTTTCAAAAACAAAGTTTTGTTCTGTTCCAAGGAGAAACTCAAATCACGTTGTCATGGGTGATTTTGATCCCAGATGTATGCTCAGTTAAACAAACGAGAGCATAAGATGTCTTGTAAAATCAGATACCCTTAAGGTAATTAATGCGAAGTAGATTCTCTTCACACAAATGATCATTTCGGACGGACGCAACTAAAATAAAATTTGAGAAGCTAGACTGATCTGCTGATTATGTTTTTCAGCAATAATGTATAACTAATTGCTACATAAATAATCGACAGATCAGTCCCGCTTTTTCGAATTCTATTTTAGTTGTGTAATACATATATGCCTGACGCCTAATTAATAATAGCAATGTGCTCTTGCGTTTAATTTGTCATTGAAATAAGGAATTGTACCTGTGATCAGTAAAATAATACATGAACTGAACACATTTTAATTCATGAAATGATTAATATTTGAACTGCATGCAGGTTAATATTCAGTATGACGCAATTTATAACTGTAGATAATAATGTGCCGTCGTGATCCACATGTTAGTAATTTTCATGAATAAATAGATACAAACATTATACAAGAATATGTGTTCTAAATAAAGGTGCGGACTATTTTCTTGAAGTATACTACTTTCTCATTTCTAGGACGTTTGCAAATTTCATTGGATTGAATAAAGTTTTGCTTGCATATTCATTGTTATAAGTTGATAAAAAAAAGTGTTCTTTGTGTCGCACAAACTGAGTGATTTTGAGTTTATTATTACAGCCTCAGATAGTCTTTACAATATTTTAAAACTTTTAAGTTCACCAAATTTTGCATGCGAATTAAATCATACTTATCTCCTAGATAACGATAACCAAAGCACCATAAGGAGTGGGGGATCTTTCACATCATCATCACCACTGACAACGTCTTTTTATAGTTTTATAGCCATTCCTCAAGCCATGAAGTAAAGTAGACAACGAAACCTAACGCAATATGATGGTTACCCGTTCAGTCATACTGACTATCAGAAATGCGTGATTTTTATAACTAAACCAACTAGATCATATGCTAAAAATGCAAGAACAATTAAGCGACATTTCTAATAGTGGTTTTGAAGGAACCAGTAACACAACAATCCAATGGAGCTACACAAGTGGTTTAGCCATCATACAGCCTGCGTAGTCATTTGCCTAGTTGATCTAAAAAAAAAAGGTACCCCAAATAACACACCACTACCATCATCGACAACAACGATGAAAACATTAACAGCAACAAAACAAAACTAAAAATCTGTCATCTATACCATTCGTATCCCAATCAACCTGCTGACTGTTTTGTTAGTGCCTTAGTATAATTATTCCCATATAGGCATTCTTTGCGTTCTGTTTCGAGTTATTAAAACAACGCATATAATCAGTTTTTAATAATAATAATAATAATAATAATAATAATAAATAATACCATCAACAACAACAGCAACAACAAAGAGAGACGCTATTGCCCATATGTTAATATCGAGCTGAAAGTGTGGACATAAACATACCTTTAATCAAAGCTTCTTATTTTTCCTTTGTAACGTCTGTTAAGCTAGTTGAGGGAGCGTGTCACAGAATAAGTTGACTTGCTTCCTAATGAGACAACCCGTGTATAAATAGAACCTATTTATACAGTTGGTGGGACAGGTTGGGAAAATACCTTATTCACAACCTTAATTCTAATCTTAACTGTCAGCGACTTGCATTCCAAGGCACTACGGTCAAAAGTGCAAGATAGTGAGTCAGTATGAATATTATATAATGAAGTGTGAAACAAATATGTCAAGGGATTGAAGAAACACGTGAAATAGAACAAATGAAACCAGATATCCCGAAGAAAACATGTATATGAACTTGATTTGTAAATACAGAATTGGTTTTTCTCTTCAATAAGACATTCCCAGTATGACAGAACTATCAAAGTCTTCAGGAAACACAGGGCTTTAAATCTTGAGCCATGCACCAATGTAAACTCTATATGTTCATTAGCTTGACCCCAAGGTCCACAGAGTGAATCATTAGGTTGCAAAATTGATCATCATTGATCTATTTTGAGGCATGCCAAGCAAAAAAGGAACCATCGAAAGGTTCGACAAATACGAGGTAAAGAACTACTTGAGCCAAAGACTCAACCAAACTGACGAGCTCGACAAGAAGAATAAAAAGGAATACGATTATATAATTGAAAATCGAAATATGAAAGGACTACATGTACGTGATAAACCTTTTCCGTAGTTTTAAAAGTATAATTTTCACGTGTTGTTTTTACTGAAACATTCTTTTTCGATTAAGTTGAAATCGGTTGAAATGCAGTTTTATTTTCATTTACAATATGATTCATCTCTGTTTTAACAGGGCAGCTAATAACTATTTCGGGTTATTTAATTTCTTATCACAATCTATAATTTGAAGAAGACGGAAAAATTAGAAAATTTGAATGCGGTAACAACATTAATCAACGGAAATTCTTCTCCAGCCAATTTATAGACTTATTATTTTTGTCAGCTGTTTTGGCAAATGTTGTACAGATATATTTTTTAATTTATGATTGTCTAAATTCCTTGAGGATATTAAATTGCTATTTGAGAGCCAAGCAGGGATTAGAATTGGCTATTCAAGATCATTCTTTTGTACAGCCTTATTGAATGTATTAGACATTATTAGAAATGCAAAAAGGACACTTTTTGGCACTTACCTTCATTTTAAAAATGCTTTTGATAATGTATGGATAGTTGGTTAATGGCATAAATTGTATTCAGTAGGCATGAGGTTGTTTTAATGTCATACTGAGTATTTATAATGTTATAAAATCATTTATCTGTGTAAATAATGAATTTCCTTTTCCAGGTGTTAGAGACGGGGAATATTTATTTCCCTTATTGTCCTTCTTATTCTTAAATGACTAAGAATCTTTCTACTAGTAAATTTTATAACTAAACGGGTGTAGAGGTTGCACTGTACCATCAAAAACAAACTGACTTTGTAAATATGTTACATGTTATATTGCTTTGATACGCTAATGACACTATAAATGCTGTTGATAATCCTGCTGACAACTGCAAATTTACAGCCAGTACAGCCAGAACAAAAATTGTTGTATTTGGTTTAAAAAGATCAAATGCAAATGTAAGATAAAAATACTGAAGCTATAGATGATTATAAATACTAGGGTCTTATAGTTCACAAGAATGGAAAGTTCGCCAATGGCCTGACAAATCAAGTATCCATAGCTAATCAATGTATGCAGTTACTTAAAAAGCGTATATACCATTTCGATTTCTGAAACTGTTCGGTCGGACCATTGTACTGATTTTAACATACGCTTTTAAGAAAGTGGACAATTTTAAAAATTTGATATAGTTGATAAAAGCCCACATATTTCTTTCCTTAGAAGTATAATTAATGTCAGAAATGTACACCACCATATATGGTATGCGGTGAACACATGGTCAGATCCCCTTAAGTATTAACATTAAAAGTCTTATGACAAATTATTGGGCGAAATTAGTTAGTGGTCATGAAGAAAAACTGTCTTGTCATATATATTCTCTCTTATACAAACATTTTTGTGATAATTCCTATTAAAACATATGGATACCAGAGTGAAATCTACTTTAGATTATATGCGGTTAATAGCGTATGGAGAAATCAAAGTTTTGTGTAAGTTATATGGTCAATAAAATGTATGAAACTATGACTAAAAGATCAATGCAGGCAAACATGGACAGCAATTATAGAAACGTCATATAATGGTCTAAATAACAAGCTTTTTAAACTAATTTGGATTTATTAAACATCTAGATCTCATTTTTAAAAAAATATATAGAAAGCTTAGTTAAGGTCAGAGCAGCATATCATAGGCTTCCTGTCGAAACTGATATATGGACTAATTTTTCCTGAAAAACATTGTACACTCTGCCAGTCGCACGAACTAGGTGATGAATATCACTATTTCCTTTGGTGTTCTTATTTTCATGGAGAAATAAGAAAATGAATACCTCATTTTCAAGACTAAATTTATAATTATAATTAATTAATGATTATATGTAACATACGACTCTGGAAAAATATTTCTAGTTTCTTAGACTGCCTTTTCCGAGTTTTGTAATCCCTCTTAAGCATTATGTTAATATATCACACACCTTATCCATTTTCTTTCTCTTGTATACCTTATATGGTGTAAATTTTATAACCTGAGTGTTATAAAGTCTTATCTTGTCTTGTACTCAGAAAATAGCATTTCATTCCCGCATACATTAGATCACTTTAGTAAAAAAAAAGCGACAGTAATGCATACTAGAAAGCTTTCAAAGAACCATTTGGTTCCTGCAAGATGTTAGTGCTCAAAATTAAATACCTGTTTATTTATTTTAGAGTTCTTTACCGTTGTATTTACAATAACAAAATAAAAAATATTTATATATTTATGTTCTAAGTACCTGCAAAGTGCACATTTGAAACTACATCACAGGTATATCAAAAGAACGAAGTCTTTCCACATAGCTAAGAGTAACAACTTTGAAAATTTTTTAGTTTCCTTTCGTGAAACTGCATGTGGAAATTGTCGCCACTCATATTGCCAACGTGCGAGATCATCCCAAAGTGAAATGATCACGTGTCCTGATATTTTGGCCCATTTGACCGATTAATGCTAGGACCAGGAAGGGACTGAATGATAGGGTTATAGTCGATAAAATGACAGCTCATTTACACAAGGGACAACAGATCTGACATGTCACTGAATGACATGTCTAAAACAACCAGTGTTAAATGTTGAATAGTATGGATAAAATGTGACAATTTGTAAAATTATATTAGTGCAAAACGTGCAACAGTTTGCTACCATGTCAATGGTGATATATAATACATTAGTTATTTTATGCATTACTTTGATAATAGGAAATATCTGTAATGGCATTTCAGGTCTTGCAAGCCTAATTATCTGAGCTGGCTTTAGATTTTTGGGGCGGGGGTATTTTGTTTTTTTATAGTAAAAATGGAGCCATACAGCGCATTCGTGGATAACAGTAATAAGAGACTGATATAAAAATATATGCATACTTACTTTTTATACCGAAAGCAGTTCATCTTTACCCTGCTTAAAATATATTTTGACAATAAAATAGACTTTATTATTATAACTTAAAACAATGTTCGGCTGCTTGCGAAACAGGATCACACACTAAAATCGCATCCAGTCCCAATCATTCCCGTTCATGTTATAAAATAATTATTTTATCACAGAGGGCCAGATCACCTTTCATTTGCGATAGTTGAATACGTAAGTCTGCTTATACAACTGTCTCAACTGAACTGTGATCTGATCTGAGAGAATATATGAAGACAAGTAGGAGATTTTACTGTCGTCCTCTCCTAAGCAGATTATCTCCCTTTTACTGGAAACTCTTTTCCAAGGTAAAGTTTTATATAT
>JAECUM010009936.1:0-77461 GCA_016617855.1 Megalonaias nervosa
TCTAATTTCGTGGTGTTTGTTTTTATTTTTGTAATCATATCATTATATATGTTTTTTAAGTGTTGTCAAATGTTGTAAAGCGCTTAGAGCTTCTAAAGATTAGGTGCTATACAAAGTCCTCATTATTATTATTATTATTATTATTTTTCTCACCCAATGTTTTCCAATTAAAGTAAAGTAACCCTGCATTTTTGCAATACAGTTACCAGATTTAACAAAGTATTAATCAGGTACTATTATTGCCTCTTACTTTATGTAAAGGTCATCAGGTCTTGTACTCTGTTTAGAAAATCTGAATAATTATCAGAGTAGAATCTAGCTGTATATGCCACTCTTAGAAAGGAAAAAAATCAAGAAAAAAATCCCTGGTAATTGTTATGAGCATCTGGAAAAACATGCCGTTGTTTAGTTAATACTGCACATTAATACGAATATGTTAATGAAGGCATTGGGGTGACCTGTCGACCCTAAGTACACTAGTTCTACAAATGAGAAAATAGAAACATTAAAGCATTTGATATTATTACTGTATTATCACATTTAATTGATACATGTCATATGAAAATAACATTAAATAATTAATATCTTTTACACCATAACTTTTAATTTTAATCAGTTCTTATTTGGAAAACATTCCATTAGGTAGTAGCACATTACTGTGTAGTACAATACTGAGTACAAGTGTAACAAAGTGTTTGATGACTGTGAGGGCATTTCTCATTCATGACTTTATTGGCAATTTTTATTTTCTGTCCTGGAAATAAGGCAAATTTTGCTATCAGTAAAACAATGATGTGTTATATGGAAATCTTGTGGAATAACATGTGGACTGAACCACTCCGATTGGTAGGTACAGGAGTTTTCATTTGCAATCACATTATTACGTTTCATTCAACTGGAGCAGATTAGGGGTGTTTGGCATAGTTTGCAGAAACCATTTTGACATAACAGATTTCTGGTTGTTGCCAGCTATGCTGTAGTTCTTTAGAAAGTTTGCAGTTTTGTTTTCAGTGATGTGTATTGCCTGTTTGTCAGGAGCTCTGCCAAATAGATTGACTTCAGATGCAGGTGTTCATGTCTCTCTCTCAAAATGTTTGGTATGGTTTGTTATTAAAGTTGGAGAGACTATAAGTTGCTTTATGAGTGAAGTTATTGTTGTTATATACATGTTGTTGTTGTTATGATTGTTTGATTTTATAACAAGTCCATCAGGCACATTAAAAAACAATAAGGGATTTTCTTTTAAAAGTAGTCATCTTCATTGATGAATGTCAGGTCATAATAGGAAACAGAATTGTTATATGGAAAAAAGTAGAAGGGGAATGGGCATCCCACTCAGACCAACTTTAATGTATATATTTGCATACAAGTCAAGTACAAATGTAAACTGCACAGACCCAGATCTGCAGGCGCATTATGTGGTGGTAGATCTGGGTCTATGCAGTTTGTTAAGAGTTATCAGTAGACTATGTGACTCTGATCTGCTGGCACATTACGTGAGTGCAGATCAGTGTCTGTGTTGTTTCCAGTTGGACTTATTAGTGAGTATAGCCAGGAGTTTGATATTTGGTTACATAACCTATCATAGAGTTTGAACGGTATCATTTATAAATGGGAAAATAAATGCCCAAAAATTAAGAAACAATCAAGGACAAATGTTTAGCCTGTTGAAGCACAACATTTTGCTGATGATGAGTACATCTTTCAAGATGATTATGCACCCATGCAGAGGGGTTCATTTAGTCAGCAATATAAGCACCAAATTATATGAAATGTGCATACTGGCTAGCCCAGTGCCCACTGGCCAGTTAATGCCCAGACTTAAATATATAAGAAAATGTTTGGTATTTGTGAAAGAAAGGGTTGCATGATGTTGTTCTCAGAAGCAGCTCAATGCTAGACTTGGTATCTCTTCATCTTAATTGACTTTGGATACTTTTATCATTCCATACTTCAGAGACAAGGTATGTTCTAACGCTAAAGGGAAACATCACAAAATACTAAGGTAGGAGCTCTGTTGTTTTGATTTAGTGTTTACTCGCAAACTGCAGTATTTTGTGACAAATTGGTCAGGTATATCATACTTTACCATCACTAAGCTCTAAGTCAGATATTGGCACTTGGTTATTTGAGTTGAGTTGGGGGTGGGGGTTAGGGTAGCATTGGCATTAATTGTTTATTAAGGGAGGCGCATTTATTAAGCAGAATATTATACTATCCACTAATCACTTAAATCCCACATATGACATCATCTTTAGGTCAAGACACCAAACCCTGTGCTCAAAAACCAAACTTCATTCCACCTTTGACATACAGATCTGGATGAAACAAAAATAAGTCTTGCCATTACAACAAAGATCTGTTCACAGTTGAACACCTTCACAATTAAAACCTCCACAACTAACATTTGATCTTTGCCAATTCAAAAATTCCTCGGCAAGTCCTCTAGTTTTCCAGAGTGAAGTCGTGAAATGATAACCTTCAGTCATAGCCGTACATCACTGTACACAGATGCTGAAAAATGTAGAAAAGGTTTGTAACTTCCATTGCAGCACATCATGGAACCATCTTGAGCTGGTTACAGAATAAAACCTCCATTTTTTGGGAGTATGACTTATGAGTGGTTAGTGTGTTGGACTCAATGACCAAAAAGGGTGCAGGTTTGAATCCTACCATTGGATCAGCGGTCAGCTTCCAACATGTGACCTTGGGCATGGAACTTTACTCCAATTGCCTTTGTACTAAATAACCAGCTTGTGTTGCTGTGCCATAAAACACCAATCCCAGACCCAATTAATTTTTCACAGAAATTTGAGCCATACACAGATATTTGAGAAGCACGGAAACTATTATATAAATCAGCATTTTCTACGTGCTTAGCGAAATAAGAGGAATTAAAACTACACAGACAATCTTCATAAAATCAAACTTATCATTGGAGAGTGATATCCCATGTTGTAAAGATCACAGAGATGAGGTAGTATTTTTCTATTTGAGTATGAGACACCGATACCTGACTCGTGTATAAGTCCTGAAGGATGGACCATGACCAGAGTGTGAATATGTTGCTTGTCCACTGGTAGTAAAACACTTGTATTATGTGTATTGACTTCCCTTGTATGAGACAGAGGTTTAGTATGTGAAATCAATTAAGAAGCTTTATGAGAAGATCTTTGACTTTTTTGATGGAATGCAGTTTATACAAAAATTTTACTCTGTCCCATAACAACTTGTTAAGGTGGTTTTTTGCCCTTATTTTCCATTTTAGATACATTTTACTGAGTTGTAATATTTATTCTCTTTGATCTTTTGTACTTATGTTTCCAATGAATGGTTTGAAGTCATGAAGTTTGTTTCTGGAGTTTTTATTGCAGATGTATTTGGTAGGATTTATGTTCCCAAAGTTTTTCTACAGTTGTTTGGGTTTTTTTTGTTTTTCAATTTTAGGACTTTAAATGCCATTCAATGCGAACAGAGTCAGTTTTAGTGAGTGTCTTTTGCAAAAAATGGGGCAGTGTTTAAAGCCGTACTAAATTACATTAATTTTAATGTTTTGAAATTTATGTGTGCATACAGTAATACCATCCTGTAGGATCTGGATAATGGCCTATCATATATACTCGCATATAAACTATGTCCAGTTGCAAATAGCATTAACCCTGATCTGCAGTCTCACAGTGTGTCAGCAGATTAGAGTTTTTGTTCTAGTAATTAATCCTAACAAACTGCGAAGAACTAGATCTGGCATCATATTATTTTCTAGTGATTAATCCAAAGAACCTACATATAACAAGATCTTCCAGCAGATGTGATGGAAGGTCTGGGTCTGTGCAGTTTGCAGTTGGATTTGACTTAAACACACAAATATGTGTATAAGGAAATACTATGTATGAGACATAGAATATATATTTCTGATGATTTTTGTCAGTTTCTAATTAAACAGTTAGGTTGAATGCCCATTTCTCAGTTCTGGTTCTAATTCTACATTTTCCTTCTTGCTATATTGCCTTTCTTTAATTAAGAAACGTATTTACTCATATACAATTCTTTAATTAAGTAGTGTATATACTCATATACAACTATTTAATTAAGTAGCGTATATACTCATACACAATTCTTTAATTAAGTAGTGTATATACTCACATACAATTCTTTAATTAAGTAGTGTATTTACTTATATACAATTCTTTAATTAAGTAGCGTATATACTCATATACAATTCTTTTCAAAGTGCAGATATTATGTACTGTGATATTGAAATGGCAGTTCAGGGTCTGTTTGTTTGTTCATTAGATTAATCCTAACAAGCTGCATAAACCCAGATCTTCCAGGGCATTATGCAACAGCAAAATTGGGTCTATGTTGTTAATAGTTGGATCCTTGCTATATATGAGTATATATACATTTTTTTTAAAAAAAACTCTTAAATCTAGGTGACAAGTAAAAACTATTGTAATTTTTCTCATACATGTGGCAGGAAAAATTTTGCTGTCAATAAGTGCATGTTAAGAACATTTACATAGGAGATTTAATAATATCATAAATAATCAAATATCTTTAAAGTTTAAATTTTACTGTAAATACAGTATATCTCAGGTGATTTAATTCATTAGAAAATGACTTCATCTGTGATACATGGTAACATCACATTGACATGGTTCATGCATAATATATATTGACATTGGTCTGGTGTCATGGCACCCGATATGCAGGTGGCATAATTTACCAGTTAAAGCATAAGAATCTCATTAGACAGGGAATGGACACCTTCTTGCATGTCATGTGTGTATCAGTGTTGTTTGTTACCATCTTTCTAAGACTTTAATATAAACAGTAATAATCTGTTCTTTTTCAGGTCCATGCTTTAATAACAGAGAACTCCATGCTTAAAGAGCAGCAACACCTTATGGACAGAGGGCTTCCAAATGGTCCAGAAAGTCCACAGAATGCAACTGTAGTCCAAACACGTACGCCTCGGCAGAGTCGCCCCCAGTCGATGTTTGAACCAAGAGATCATCAGCGCGTGTCCAGTAGAGCACAAAAGGTCAGTAGGCCACTGGAGCTTAATAGAGCCCCACTGAGATACAGGAACCCTATTCATCTAGTCATTCATCCATCCACACTTGTAACCAGCATAGCCCAGCATCTCATACACATAATTTGGACATCATGTTGTACTTGAATTGCTTAATACATGTCAATTTGCCTTTTAAAGGCTTTATCTTTCATGTCCAGTTTTGACAGAGTTATTACCCTTTTTCTATCAATGTTTGATCTCCACTACTGCCGATCATTGTAACCAGCATACAACAACCATTCAACATATTCTGAGACAGTTTGGTTTTTTAGATTGGCTCATAACCCAAAATGTGCTTTGATGGGATTTGTCTCATAAACGCTATTTTTGACTAGAGTTATGGACCGTAACAATGTACTTGATATTTGTGCATGGGATGTTGCTTGTAACCAGAATAGCTCTGCACCCCTTACACATAACTGAATATTACTTGGTAGTTGAATAGCCTATTATATGTAGATATGCCTTTTAAGGTTTCTTCTTTCAGGTTCAGTTTTGTTGGAATGCCTTTTAAGGTTTCTTCTTTCAGGTTCAGTTTTGTTGGAGTTATTGACCTTTTTCAATCTGTAATAAATTTCCAATACTTTGTCTCATAAACACTATGACCGGCATAGCACAGGAACCATTCAGCATATTCTGAGGCAATTAATTGTGTACATTGCATCAAGACCTAGATGTTTCTTTTATGACTTTTGTGTTGTCAGCTCAGTTTTGAAAATAGAGTTCTAGCCGTTCACAATTAATTTCATATCTTCACTTGGAATAATGCTTGTAACTTGCACTGTAACTATTCACATGTTCCTTTTATGCATTTAATCTCATTTCTAAGTGTTATGGCCCCTGATTGCTCGTCCTCGATCACCAAAATTTGGTTGATTTCAACCAAATTTGGCACATTGTTACAGATTTATGATATCTTGAGTGAAATTGATTTCCACCATTCCACAACCCCATTTATGGGAGTTATGGTTCCTGATTGTCAGTCCTCTTGACTTTGGTTTTTGCAACATACAGATACCAACATTTGAGAAATAAAATCTGAGCATAGCTGAGTGGCAGAAATGCAACAGCACTTAAAGTGGATGGTGGTGGTTATGGTATCAGAAAATTGTGCAGTCTGGTGTATTTGTTTACATTTGGAGATATAAAGTCCTTCATGTAAATAGATGTTTCAGACATTTTATTTTCATTTACCCTCATACACCTTTGTTTAGCAACTGAACTTTGTAAAAATACAAAAAGAAATCTTCTCTCAAGATGCAAAGAAATGTTGGCCATTATATAATAATAAAACACATCCATGAAGAATAAAATAAATTTATTGTCCTCTTGAATGCCATTAAAATGCACACTCTAAGAAATCCAATGAACTCTTTGTCTTTCATCTATTATGCTTTATAGTTAATGTATTTAGTGCTTGGTAAGTGGCACTTTTGGTTTTTGTTAGCATTGCATCAGATAGAGGTGTGATGCAGCCAGACCCCATACTGTCCATGTATATTTTATGGATCATACTTCTGCTTGGGGTTTCTCCTTGTAAATTTGGCCTCAAATTTGTTTTTGTGTTCGAGACAAAACTGAAGTATTGTTCACAGTCTGCATTGCTGTGAAAATTGACTTGAATAGCTTTCACCACTAGTGATATCTCCCTGGGATACCAGTCAGGAGATCCACCATTTGTTCCACCAAATTCCAAGCTACATCTGCTCTTTCTGAGAAAGTATTTATTAAGATAATTTATCAGCTTGAAACTATGGAACCTTAAGTTGTGTGAGGACTGGCAGCCTATTGACAGTGTTCTCCACTGTAGTGTACTTTGCCTCCTCTTCTTCACATATGCAAGTACAGCATTTGCTTGTAATTTATCATTCAGGGGGAATTTCTTTCTCATTCAAAGAACAATTTCAAAGAAAAGGCTTCTCACTGAAGAGAAAAACACTAGTAGTATTTACATTGGGGTAACCATTAGATATAATGAATGATTTTGCCTCACTTCCAATGAAAAGCTTGTCGTCTTCATGTTGGTTATCTCTAGAAATGGACATACCATTGGCATCATTTTGATGCTGCTGCCACCACATCTGCCTTCAAGAATTTCAACAGAAATGATTTGTACAGGTCAGATAAGATGGAATGCATAAGGTATATAAATGGCTTATCATTTTGCAGAGCTTGATTTCCATTATTAAACTCGGGCAGTACAGACTTTAAGAAAATGCAGTACAGTTTTCTTTTGTCAACAAGCAAGCCTATAGTAGCCTGGAGTTTACTGTTATATGATGAGCGGTTGTTTTCAGTATTGTTGTTAGTACTAGGTTTGCATTTTGTGGCATTAGAAGACTTGCTTCTTGTAGCTGTACTGGATTTGCATGTTGTGGTTGAAGACGACATGCTTGTTGTTGCTGTACTGGATTTGCATGTTGTGGCATTAGAAGACTTGCTTGTTGAAGCAGTACTGGATTTGCATTTTGTGGCAGTAGAAGACTTGCTCATTGAAGCAGTAGTTACGTGTAGGCTCGTACAAGAATAACAAGAGAAAAGAGTGAAGCCAACAAGCTTTGTATATTTTAACAAAATAATTTATTTCCCTAGAAAACAATGTAAAAATTGGAAATAGGACTTACGGTTTATGAATATAATCCAAAATTTAATCCTAAGATTAAAAAATACAAGTCCTATTACTAAACAGTTCTAATAAAATCCGGGTTCGAATCTCGATGAAATTCCACTATGGAGGCGATGACATCAGATGAGACCGTTGTACTGGTGGTAACAGATCCTCGATTGAATAACAGTTTATGTTTCCATATAACTCCAGAATAAATTTCCATTGAATTTCTTTCTCCCAGAACTTTTTATAAAAAAGTACACTTATTTAGTTTTCTAGAGAATAAATTATTAAATCCCAAAGAATAGAAAAAACTTCAGAACAAGCCAGCATCAACAATCTAAAACATCTTGTATCCTCAAGGTGTCAAGAATACGATTAAATAAAAGATTCTGAGAATGAGTATTAAAACCCAACTAGAACATCATTTCAGTTTCACATGTTGGGTCACGTGGTCTCTTAACATCAAACAGCGTAATAAAAAAAAATGCCAATTGTCATGTAGCTAGAATAGCCCTATCTAAGTACCAAATTCTCACACCGAAAATATATCAAAATAGAAAGGCTGTTTACAATCCAGTTAACACGTGGGCCGAAATGACCTTGGAAATAGCCCATCGTTATCACTCGATGTTTACAAAACTGTGTACCAGAGTGAGCTAAAAATAATGCTTCTGTAACAGGTTTTATGTTCTAAATAAACAGAATTTACTTGAAAAAATATTGAATCCCATGAAAATAATCATTACAATAAAATTAAAATAAAAAAAATTTTTAAAACTAACACACAAGCAATTTAATTACATATGCGTAACAGTACTAGATTTGCTTGTTGTGGCATTAGAAGACTTGCTTGTTGTAGCAATACTGCATTTGCTTGTTGTAACAGTACTGGATTTGCTTGTGGCATTAGAAGACTTGCTTGTTGTAGCAATACTGCATTTGCTTGTTGTAGCAGTACTAGATTTGCTTGTTGTGGCATTAGAAGACTTGCTTATTGTAGCAATACTGGATTTGCTTGTTGTAGCAATATTGAATTTGCATTTTGTGGCAGTAAAGACTTGCTCATTGAAGCAGTACTGGATTTTCTTATTTAGCAGTACTGGATTTGCTTGTTGTAGCAGTACTGGACTTGCTTGTTGTAGCAGTACTGGATTTGCATTTTGTGGCTGAAGAAGACATGCTTGTTGTGGCAGTACTAGAGTTGCGTGTTGTGGTATTAGAAGATTTGCTTGTTGTAGCAGTACAGGATTTGCTTGTTGTGGCAGTAGAAGAAATGTTTCCTGTGACAGTAGAAAACTTCCTGGTAGTAGCAAACTTGCAAGATGATGACTGTAAGATCCTGTTCCATGATTTCATTGTAGCAGGCAACATCTTTTCCTTCATTTCTTTCAAGAAATTTTTTTATAATGGGTCTCATTAATGTCGCAGTCTCCCAAGATGACCACCTAGAGCATTCCTCCAGAATGTCCTTGCAAACCAGTGGTTGGGATCCACTAATCTAGCGACAACCATCTTGTTGATACATATAGGAACACTGGACATCTGCTGTAGATTCACCAAAGCTGTGACCTGGTATAGAACTCTTGTCCAGGTAGAGGTTAACATCAATAAGGACGTTTTCCAAATCATATGGAAGTTTCTTTGTCCTGTTACGTGTCTAGGCTCATACAAAAGTAACAAGAAAAGAGTGAAGGCAACAAGCTTTGTAAAATTCAACAAAATAATTTATTTCTTCGAAAAACAAGATAAAAATTAGAAAAAAGACTTGCGGTTTACGAATCAAATCCAAAATTAATCCAAGAATTAAAAAATATAAGTCCTATCAATAACAAGTTCTAAGTGAATCACGGTTCGAATCCTGATGAAATTCAAGATGGAAGGCAATGACGTCTTCGATGGTCTGCTTTGTCCTGATGTATCAACAGTTCTTTGTTGAATCACAAAGAATAATATTCCAGTTTGGAATTCCGAATAATTTTCAATAAATGTCTTTGTCCAAGAATTCTGTAAGGAGCACTTATATGTATGTTTTCCAGAGAAATGAATTACTAATCCGAAAAGTAAAAAATTCAACTCAAACTGGTCACAACAAAAAATACTTTTGAGCTTCAAAGGTGGCACAGCTAAACTGATTCTTATGATAGCATGAGTTATAAGCCCAACTAAAATGCAAAACAGATTCCCTGATGGGGGTCAAAATTTCATCCCACTGGGAAAACCAGAAGATTGTAACAATAAACAAATGTTATTTGTCACATACTCCAGGTATGGTCTTGATTCACTAAATTAATCTTACTCTTAGAATGAATAAATAAAAAAAAAGTTGTTTACCATAAACCTGACACTGGTTTTCAATCAAGGTCAGAAATTAGATACAGTGTTTCATACTACTGGACGTTTATCAGGTCAAACAGAACTGAATTGAATTTCCAAAAAAAGATCAAATCCAGTACTCAAAATTATTGTTATAATAACATGTAATGGAATAAAATAAAATAAAAAATAAAAAATTTAAACTAACAAAAAAGTAATTAAATTACATATACATTACACTTTCCCCCATAAAGAAAAAGAAAGATTTATATAATAAAGCTTTCTTTTTACCATAGATTAATTATATGAGGTAAAAAAATTACATAAGAAGAACTCTTATGAATTATACAAAGTGTACATAAAATAATATTTCTATACACAGGAAAACGCAGCTGCTATTAAATTGTCTTTTCAATATTATATTCCTGTAACAACAAACTCCACCTTAATAATCTCTGATTTTTGTTTTTCATCTTGTTGATGAAAGTAAGAGAGTTGTGATCACTAAACATAATAATCGGAGAAGGAGCTTAACTAACGTAAACTTCAAAATGTTGTAATGCCAATATCAAAGCCAAACATTCCTTCTCGATTGTTGAATAATTTCTTTGGTGCTTATTTAATTTCTTAGAAAATAGCACACTGGGTGATCAACACCATTTCAATCTTCTTGAATCAATACTGCTCCAACCCCAACATCACTAGCATCAACAGACAGTTTAAATGATTGACTGAAATTTGGAGCTGTAAGAACTGGTACAGTTTTAAGTATGGCCTTTAACTTATCAAAAGCCTCCTGACATTTTTCAGTCCAAAGAAACTTGTTTTTCTTGCTCAATAAATTTGTCAGGGGTTCAGCAATCATTGAAAAATTGGAACAAAATTTCCGATAGTATCCAGCCATACCCAAAAAATCACATCAATTGCTTTTTACTGACAGGCGCAGGGAATTCAGAGATAGCCTTGACCTTAGCATCTATAGGTTTAACTTGTCCTTGTCCCATGATATGTCCAAGAAATGTTACACAAGCACGGCAGAACTCACTTTTGGATAAATTAATTTTCAAACTTGCAATAGTGAGTCTATCAAAGAATTTCTGAATTGTTGCTGATGTTCTTCCCAGGTGTCGTTGAAAATGATGACATCATTGATGTAAGCATCACAATTATCTAGATCCGAAGTAATCATATCCATTAAACATTGAAAAGTACTTGGCGAACCCTTCATACCAAACGGCATCACTTTATATTGATAAAGTCCATCTGAAGTCACGAATGCCGAACTTTCCTTTGCCCTTTTCATTAGTGGAATTTGCCAAAATTCTTTCAGAAGGTCAGATTTGGTGACATACTTGGCATTTCCAATTTTATCAGTGCAATCATCGATTCTTGGTAATGGAAATGAATCTCTTTTAGTCACACTGTTCACCTTCTTATAATCAGTGCACATATGGAAAGTTTTATCTGGTTTCAGAACAAGTATACATGGTGAACTTTTAGTGGGCTCTATGAAATCATTCTCCAACAAATACTGAATTTCTTTTTTCAAGTATTCCTGTTTGAGAGGGTTCATCCTATATGGGTGTTGTTTCACAGGTTTGGAATTTACAACTTCATCATGAAAAATTTTGTTTTTTCTCATAGGAACATCTGGAAATAAGTGCTCATATTCAAATAATAACTGTTTAACTTCATTCCTTTCTTGTTGTTGCAAATGTGAAAGTTTCTGGTCCAAATTATTAATAATTTCTAAATTCCGAAGATTTGTCACTCAAAAGTCAATATAGTCTGATGGCATTCCTTCACTTAAATCCTCAGTGAGTGGGACAGGTACAACTAATTGCATGATTTACCATGCTGTCACTCTCAATATACTCCTTTAACTTGTTTATGTGGCAAAGTTGTTTTTGTTTTCACCTCCCAGGAGTATTTAAGATAAATCATTTACTTTCTTTTCAACTGTGTACAGACCATAATACTTGGCCTGAAGAGGATTTTGTGGAATGGGCAAGAGAGCCAGAACTCTTATCACCAGGCTGAAAATTCCTTTCCTTTGAGTTTTTATCATACCTTAATTTCATTTTTGACTGAGTAGAGTGCAGATTCGCTCTTGCAACCTCACAAGCCTTTGACAACATATACTTAAAATTGGAAACATAATCAAGAAGATTAAGTTCAATATCTTCATTAAAAAGAAGTTTCTCTTTCAACAACTTCAATGGTCCACGCACAGTGTGTCTGAAAACTAGTTCAAAGGGACTGAATCCTAAAGATTCTTGAACTGACTCCCTAACAGCAAACAACAGTAAACAAATTCCTTCATCCCAATCTTTACCCATATCAGAACAATATGATCGAATCATATTGTTCAAAGTCTGATGAAATCTTTCTAAAGCCCCTTGGCTTTCAGGGTGATAGGCAGAAGATTTGAATTGTTGGATGCCTAATTCGTGCATAACTTGCTAGAAAATTCCAGACATAAAATTTGACCCTTGAACAGATTGGACAGATTTGGAAAGGCCAAATTGAGTAAAAAACTTTATCAAAGCATTTACTATTGTTTTAGTTTTAATATTCCTCAAAGGAATTGCCTCTGGGAATCTTGTTGACACACACATAATGGTCAACAAGTATTGGTTGCCTGACTTGGTCTTAGGTAAGGGACCAACACAGTCTTCCATTATTCTGCTAAATGGTTCATCAAATGCAGGAATAGGTTGCAGATGAGCCCTAGGTATCATCTGATTGGGTTTTCCTACCATTTGACAAGTATGACAAGACCTACAAAATTTACAAACATCACTTTTGATTTTTGGCCAATAAAAGTGAGTCAAGATCTTGTGATAAGTTTTATTTATCCCTAAATGACCAGCCAGAGGAGTTTCATTGGCCAAACTAAGTATTTATTGTCTGTAAGATTTTGGAACTACAGTCTGATAGTTCACTGACCACTCATCACTAGCAGGTACCTTGGGAGGTCTCCATTTTCTCATCAGAATTCCATTTTTAATGAAATAACAGACAGTTACTTCAGTGGCTTCAGTTTCACTAATGGCCCTCTGAAACAAACAGGAGATCTCAGGATCTTTTTCCCGTTCGACGACAAGTGATTGTCGTTTATCACCCTGATTAGATAAAAGAGAATGAGTATTTAAAAGAGGATCACTGTGATCAATACCTTTTGATTCATCCAAATTAGGAGTGAAAGTGACCTTATCAATAGCCTGACCAATACATGTGTCAGCTAAAGGAATACTTTTCTTATCGACATCATTGTCAAGAGCTTTCTTTGCCATAGCTCTAGTAACTGCACAAGCTGGGTATAAATCAGGGAATACTTTTTCAATAGGATCAACTTTCTGATCCAAAGAAGGCTTGTCAGTTACAAGTGGATTAACCACAACCTTATCTCCAGCTAGGTCGCTGCCTAGTAATAAATGAATGCCCTGAACGGGTAAATAATACTCTATTCCAACTGTCACGGGTCCTGAGACTAAGTCTGATGACAAATTTACACAATGGAGAGGAACATTAACAAAACCACACTCTACCCCCTGAATAAGAACACTCTCATTAGAAGAAGACATCTCAGAAAAAGGCAAAGTACCTGATAATAAAAGACTCTGAGAAGCTTCAGTGTCCCTTAAAATTTTAATAGGGATGGGATTGGAGAAATCACCCAAGAGTGATATAGAACCCTTCAACGTGAATGGTTCATAATTCTCCATAATAAAATCAGACTGGGGTTTATTAGACCCAACAAATGCTTTGCTTTCAATACATGACCGTGACCTTGACCTCTTATAAATAAGAGCATTTGTGATAGGTCTGTCTTGATTCTGATGCTTATTTTTCAATTTGTTGCAATCAGAAATAACGTATAGGTATCTGTAGTAAGAGACAAGGATTTTTGATCAAGCCTATCAGAAGCTTGATTTTTGAAAGTTGTGCCAGATTGAGATTTAGAACGGCTCATATTGGGCTAAAATACCTTTTTACCAGAAGACT
This sequence comes from Megalonaias nervosa, assembly GCA_016617855.1. Classification (NCBI taxonomy): domain Eukaryota; kingdom Metazoa; phylum Mollusca; class Bivalvia; order Unionida; family Unionidae; genus Megalonaias; species Megalonaias nervosa. The sequence continues at coordinate 14,010 of JAECUM010009936.1, forward strand.
GCTGAGTGGAAGACTTGCCTACAAAAGGAACTTTATGAGTTTAGAAATACTCATCAGCAGCACGAGCAGCATTTTCCAAGGTTTCGTTCTTATGCACGTCAAGATAAGTTTTAATGTCACTTTGGACACAGTTCTCAAACTCTTCAAGTAATACAAGTTGTTTGAGACTTTCATAATCTTAATTAACTCTCTTGGCTAAGCACCATCTATCAAATAACTGCTCTTTTTCTCTTGCAAATTCGACATAAGTTTGTCCAGCTTCTTTTTTATAGTTCCTGAATTTTTGCCGATAAGCCTCGGGGACTAACTCATGACCCTTTAAGATGCATTCCTTAACCAGATCATAGTCAGCACTTTGCTGAACTGAATGAATGGTAAATATCACTAGCTTTACCAATAAGTACACATTGTAATAATTGAGTCCAATGCTCCCTTGGCCATTTCAAATTTTCAGCAACTTTTTCAAAATGAGGAAAATATTTGTCTACTTCTTTTTCTCTGAAAGGGGGCACTAACCTAATATTCTTAGTAAGATCAAAACTTGAATTTGTATGTGAAGTGGGAACGTGCCTTTCACTTGCCAGCTCTGATTCTTTTAACCTAATTTGAAATTCCCTTTCATCCTTCTCTCTTTGCATTTGCATCTGTGTCTCTCTCTCTCCTCCTTATCTAATTGCATTTGCATTTGTTTTTCCCTCTCCTTTTTCTCCAATAGCATTTGTTTTTCTTCTTTCTGTCTCTCCTCTATCTCTGCTTGTAACTGCATTTGCATGTTTCTCCTCTTTCTGTCTCTCTGTCTCCTCTTTCTCAAATTGCAACTGAATGTTTGTTTTTCTTCTTTATCTTTCTGAAGTTCCAGCTTCCTTAACTCTAATTCCATCTTATATTTTGATTTTAATTCCTTTACTTTTATGTCAGAATCTGATACAGACTTACTGATCGAAACCAAAACACTTTTATCCAAAACTACTCTTTTCTACCAAATACTGGACCAAAATGTTTTTTATTTCTTGCTTTGTTAAAGAAGCTTTTGCCTCAGAAAGATCATATTTTCTGGCAAGTTCAAGCAATTCATCTTTTTTCAAACAATCCAACTGCTCCTGGGTAGGGTTTGAAAGAAAGATCTCCACTTCTCATGACGTTGTAAAAAGCCTGTTATTTCACTAAAGATTTCAAAAATGTGAAATAATACTTGGGATTTTAAAAAATTTCTGAAAACTAGGGGATTTTAAATTTCAAGAAACAATTTTCTGAAATATTTTAGCCAAAATTCATATATCCAGGATGAGCCTCCAATTTTCTTGATACGTGTCTGGGCTCATACAAAAGTAACAAGAAAAGAGTGAAGACAACAAGCTTTGTAAAATTCAACAAAATAATTTATTTCCCTAGGAAAACAAGATAAAAACGAGAAAAACGACTTGCGGTTTATGAATTAAATCCAAAATTAATCCAAGAATTAAAAACTATAAGTCCTATCAATAAAAAGTTCTAAGTGAATCACGGTTCGAATCCCGATGAAATTCAAGATGGAAGGCAATGACATCTTCAGTGGTCTGCTTTGTCCTGATGTGTCAACAGTTCTTTGTTGAATCACAAAGAATAATATTCCAGTTTGGAATTCCGAATAATTTTCAATAAATGTCTTTGTCCAAGAATTCTGTAAGGAGCACATATATGTATGTTTTCCAGAGAAATGAATTACTAATTCCAAAAAGTAAAAAATTCAACTCAAACTGATCACAACAAAATACTTTTGAGCTTCAAAGGTTTAAAGCACAACTAAACTGATTCTTATGATAGAATGAGTTATAAGCTCAACTAAAACGCAAAACTGATTCCCGGATGGAGGTCAAAATTTCATCCCACTGGGAAAACCAAAAGATTGGAACATTAAAACAATTGTTATTTTTCATGTACTCTTGATTTCACTAAATGAATCTTACTCATTGAATGAATAAATAAAAAATATAAATATTGTTTTTACTATAAAGATGACACTGGTTCTTAATCAAGGTCAGAAATTAGATACAGTGTTTCATACTACTGGTCTTTTATCAGGTCAAACAGAATTGAATTGAATTTCTAAAAAAAATCAAATCCAGTAGACAAAATTATCATTACAATAACATGTAATGGAATAAAATAAAATAAAAAAATAAAAAATTTAAAACTAACAAACAAGTAATTAAATTACATATACATAACAGTCCCCTTCTGAGCAGCAAGGTGCAGCAGATGACAAGCACAACCATGGAAGTATACCCCTGGCTGTTTATATTGAATAAACTTGACAAAACCTTTGTGGCAACTACTCATTACACTAGCGTTGTCTGAGGAAAAGCCGACAGTTTTCCCAGGGGATGTTTAGACACTCAAGTTCATGGTCATCATCCTTTAAAAAAAAAAATAATTTTAAAAATTCTTATTATATTTCTTGTTTCATAATGTGTTTAAAATGTGTTTAGTGAAAGACAATGGTCTCCTATACTTTCACCACATTGTCATAACAATAGTAACAACCAGTACATGGATGCAATATAAATATTATAATATGAAAGCCCGCAAGAAGTTTCTGTTTGAAATTTTCAATTTACAAAAATAAATATATTTGCATTTATCTGTCAAATAAAAAGTTTTTAATACCCCCAGGAACAACTGAATTCATGGTCCAGGCACATGTGAGAACGGTGGCTGGGTGGGTAATAAGAAATCTTTAATTATTCGATTAGTGAATTATAGATATTAAACAAAGCAAGAGATTACATTAGGAAAAACACAACTGTTTTGGTAAGCTTACCTGAAGATGCTTTCACCAGTATTATCCACTCTCATTTCTGGCAATGAAAGTAAAAAACTGATTCCACTTCCAAGAGCTGGCTCAAAAACACAAAGCACAGTAGGTTATGGCTTTGTATCACAGAAATCTTAACTGCTATCTGTTGCAGCGTTAGATGGAGCATCACAAAGACACAGCATCCTTTGCCAATACTTTAATAATTGTTGTCATTTTTGTTCTGTCACAGCTGTATTTTCTTGGCAACAGCCAAATCTGGAAATATTGTGTGAAACATAGGCCTGGCTTTCTCAGCACTGGCAAGCAGTAGACTATTTTTGACAAGAAAGTTTGTGAAAACTGTTGCTGCATTTATAACTGAAAGATTATTTCCAGCTGAAAAAAAAAACTTTTGAGCTTCTGAATACATCTATGATTCTCCTAAAAAGTGTATAGCTAAGCCCTCGTGTTTTGAAGTTTTGTTGTGTCTCTCTAAATCTGTTATCTATCACAAGCTATTTTAACATCAGTCCTACACCAAGTGCAAAATGCAAACTAAAAATATCACCAAGTCTAGATTTTGTGATTTTGCTAGATTCTCATTTAGAAGAGTTATGGCTCCTGATTTGCCCATCCTCCTAAATTTGCTTTGCACAGTTTAACTTTACTAAGGAATATAACATTTCAGCCAAAGTTATTATGTACATTATATTGAGACCTTAAATGAATTGAATTCCAGACAAATTGTTATATTGATGAATTGGATTTCTGCATTCCACATCATGATTTTGAAGGGTTATGGCCCATTAATGTATAATATCTCCAAACATTGGTTTCTCAACAGAAGTTCTTCTGTTAAGGGCCATGCTTTGCAAATTATGGAATGCAGGGTCCTTTGAAATACACCTCTCACTAGTAGCTCTAGTTTAGATACTGTATCCAGTATATTTTTTGTATAGCTTGCATTGTTGGATGGAGTGGCGGTGGCAAAAAAGTAACTAAATTTAACATACCATTTCTCATAAGACTATGATGCTGTATATTGACATGGTGAAAACTTTATATATCCAATACTAGCATTGACATTGACAACTCACCCCATTCTTTGTCTTGCCCAAAATATCCAATAGTATCAATACTTAATTTAATTTCTTATTTCAGGGTCGCTCAAAGGATGACTTATACCCGATCCAGTCCCAAACACAGTCAGAAGACCCAAGAGTCACCACCACAGTAACTGTTTCATACATTTCTAAATTTATACTGCTTTAAATGTTCATCACACGTTGATATTCTCTTTATGATTGTAACACTATATTAATTTCATCTTCAGATCTGAAGTGACTATGTACTAGCATCCTTAAGTATTATTGATGTGTTTCACTTTGCAATTTGGAGCTACCATATATACTTACCTATACGTTGGATCCAAATGCAAACTGCATAGATCCAGCTTTACCATTGTATCATGCACTAGCAGATCGGGGTCAATGACAGTTGTTAGGGTTAACAACAAAGACCCTGATCGGTTATTGCATTATGCAACAGCATATCAGGGTCTATGTTGCTTGTAGTTGAACTCAACTTATGAGTGAGTATATTTGGTAATTTCAAGCACCAGTGGAACCCATTTCATTAGGATTCAGCAATTGTCCAGTAATAATAAATTACTTCTTGAAATCTAAATAATTAGATAATATAGTTATCATGCATCTAACAGAATTTTGGGGGATTTCTTTACTGAATACTTTTGTATTTGTCACCTTAGAGATGCGCTGTACTTCCTTTCTTGAATTCATACTGGTGTATATTTATTTTGGCTTGACTATTAAAAATCATTTCTGCTAATAAGATTTTCAATATTATTGCCATCTTATACTTAATTAAGGTTGTGTTTATAACTAATTTTTAGGTAAAGATTACAATTTGTCACACATATCAATACTGTACTTTCCTCAACAGACTTCACATGATGTCTAGCTGTTTCCTAAATGAAAATGATGCCAATCTGATATCCAATATGGCCACCATGACAGCCATCTTAAAAATCTTTTTATTATTACTCCTCCAAAATGTAAAGTCATGTAAACATTGGGTTTTCACTAGAAGACTTCTTATGATTTCTTGTTGTTCCTAAATGAAAATGGTGTGAATCTGACAACCAGTATGTCCACCACAGCAGCAAATTTAAAAATCTTGTTATTGCTGAATATCTTAGATGATTTTAACACTCAGCAGTTAAAAGAAAGAAATTGTTTTATTTTGAATTCCTAGACATTTTTTCGACCAGTAGAGCTCTAGTCCCATTGAGGCAATCTTCTTTAAATGCAGCACTAGTTACCATTTGTGATGCCATTTGAAAACAAATAAGACTTAACAGAGGCCTATAGATCTACTATTTCATGATAAAGCTATATACATGGATCTCTCTATCTGTCTGTCTGTCTATCTACCTTCCTCTCATTTGTCTATCTATCTAGTGAAAAGTCAAGCATAAGACCAATAAAGTAAAAACTTTAATTTGTATAATTTTCACTACCAGCAGCAAAACAGAAAAGTAATTGTATAGATGGACATAAGATATTCTAGTGTGTAAATAGTGTTAATAAATTTTGTCAAATTTGGTGAGGAAACTTCATTGCAGACATGATCAGAAGTATCAAGCGTTTGGTTACTTGCATACATATTCTGTCATTTAAATACTGAATTCAGTCAAATATATAATTAGCCTAAAATGTTATAATTTACAGTATTCTTTTTGTATGCAAAACACTACTGTATGTATTTGCTTGTAAGTCAGGTTCAGATGCAAGCAACATAGACCATGATCTGCCTTTGCATAATCAGCAGATCAGGATCTGGGTTGTTTGTTCTACAGATTACTCACAACAAACTGCATAGCCTGAGATCTGCTGGCCCATCATGTGACTGCAGATCTCGATCCAAACATTTTACCATTAGATACAACTTATATAAAAGTATTTATGATAATTTTCAGCCAGATGTGTTTTACGATTTACTTGAGTGTTTTTAACCCATTTTGCAGAGTTTATACAATTTCATCTCATTGCAGTCTTCCAGTACTGAATCTGGTTCATCCTTGTCACAAGGAAGTGGCGAGTTTAACTCGATGTCAACTTATGATGTTCCCAGATCTCTGCCACTTGACAACAGGATCAATTCTGCATAGTAAGAAACATTGCCATAAATACGCTTCCATAAATATCCATTTCCATAAATACTCACTGCTGTCAATACTCACCGCCATAAATACTCACTTATAAGACAGATCCAACTGAAACCAGCACAGACCTAGATCTGCCATCATATAATGCACCAGCAGATCTGGGTCTGTGCAGTTTGTTGGGATTAATCAACAGAACAAACACTATAGACCTCTGATCTGCTGGTGCATTTTGTAATGGCAGATCAGAATCTATGTAGTACCTGACTTATATGTGAGTATATTTAATGTTGAAGGAAATTATATAAAATTTAATTGGTTGTCATCAATCAGTTAAACTCAGCTTAATTATATTGTGTAGCAATTAAAAACTAGGCCAATTAAATGGGACCCATAATCACTCCCTATTTTAGGAAGAACTATGGGGTCCTCTTACTTATGCACCACTGTACCACGAATGCAGAATTTTCTTAATATGAGAACAGAGAAATCTTTTCAGTATTTTGAAAGTTAATATTTTATATTTTTTGTTTCAATTGGCATACGATATCTTTGTTCATAGTATAGAAGTAAAAAAGGACTCTGCATGAAACTCGATGGTTCACTACCAATTCTCCTTTACGAAGGTCATTGAGGGATTGAATGGACATGGTTTGGTTTGGAGCTGTCATTTATGGCATACCATATATGCTTGCTTATTGATTATTTCCAACTGCAAACTTCATAATCCAGATCTGCCATGACATAATGAGCCCTCAGATCTGGGTCTTTGAAGTTATTGCTATTCAGTAGACCCTGATCTGCTGTCGCATGATGTGCCAGTAGATCATGGTCTGCATTATTTGCATGAGTAGATGTGGTATGTACATGGTTGATTTTATTGATGTTTTACATGTTCAGTTCTTTATTGTCCAAAGGTCAGAGTTTTTAATCACTTAATAAGGTTCTTAGGTAGGTGGAGGGTCCCTGGGTGGCCAAGTGGTCAGAAGTGCTGTCCTTTACCAGTCACTGCCATCTCACCTCTTTTTGCAGGTTTGGTCAATGTGGGAATGTGAAACAATTTTTAAATAGTTTCCCATAGGTTGGTGGTTCTTACTGGGGTTTTCCTGGGTTCTTCCTCAAACCAGTTATATTGGCCGCAATGTATAGCCTATCTTGTGCTGAGAAATGGCATTAAACCCAAATATAACACCAACAAGCTAAATGAAAGGAGCTTGGGGATACAACATTTTTTTCTCTTTTAGCTCAACAGATGAAGTAAGTGGACATAGAGAACTGTCCTCCAGTCCTAGTCATAGATCCACAATAGAGATGGAAGGAAAGGAACAGTTACCTACCCTAGAAGCTCTAATTGGAAAAACAGAAAAGATCACCAAGAAAATTCAGGAGCTGCTTGTATCAGCCCAAGAAGGAAAACATGTTTGGTAAATTCTGATTTTGTTAATATTGTTATGTATGAGTCAGATGATTGATCACTTTTAATGATTTATAATTTATACTTTGCTCCATTATAATATATAAATGTATGAGTGACTAAAACACCACAACTACTAAACCTCTTTATTTACACTCAGATAAAAACAAAAAAAAAATACGTGCACACAGTTGTATTTATGAAAATTTGTTACAGAATCATCATATACAGCTGCTGAATATTACTTATTTATGAAATTTTTTGTTTTTATGTCAAATATTGTCATACTTCTTCTACATTAAAATGCTATACTGCATTGTCTGTAATATATTGTTGAGCCTGGCTTGACAGAAGCAAAACTTATCAATCACTTTGGCATCCTTGTGTGTGCTCATCCATCCACTTGAATGTCCATGCAGACATCCACACCCAAGATGAGCCGCAATGTTAAAGATTTTTACTTAGCTTTTTATCTTTAAATTTTCACGTATTCCGCTGAAGTATTTATAAAGCTTTTTATCTTTAAATTTTCACATATTCCTCTGAAGTATTTATAAAGTACTCCCTATTTATAATTCTGTCCATGGGAACCATAGAGTATACTGCCTTATAGTGAGACTACCTTATAATGAAGTATATGATACAGTACTCTCTCATTATAATGCTCTTCTTGGGAACCATGGATTATGCTGCCTTATAACGAGACTACCTTATAATGATTGGTTTTGTTTTTTGTTTTGAGGTTGTTGAGGTTTACTGCCATTTTTCAGCACATGGTAGGAAATGCATGGCAGTCAGTGTGTTTGATGGAGGAAGAACCCCCAGAAGAACCACAGACCCACAGGAAGCTACTGGCAAAATTTCTCACATACTCACACTGGCTGAGCCAAGCCTTGAACCCATGAGGATAGAGATGAGAATGTGATCTGTAAAGGCAAGAGCCTTAGACCACTCTACCAGCCAGCGACCCTGACTTATAATGAAGTACATGATACAGTATTCCCTCATTATAATGCTCTCCATAGAAGCTATGGAGTATACAACCTTATAGTGAGACTGCATCATAATGCAACATGTGATGCATATAATTTTGTTTCCACATAATGAAACACAATCCATGACATTATTGGCCTTATAACACAAACTGTGATTTAATGAAGGGCCTGGAATTGTGTGAGTATTGTACTTTGAAATTAACCAAAAATTAAGGTAAAATGGTGATACCTAGGATACAAGCACAACCAGCTTTTTTGTGACACGTGTAGGCTGACATCATGTGACATGAGATTTCTTCCTGTAGCACATCTGCACATTAGCCTGTGCAAAAAAGACAAAACTGCATTGCATGGAATATTTATAATTATCCATTTATTATTGTAGTGGTGTCAGTATAGTTCTATACATTTTTACTTGATTGAAGAGTTGAGGTCCAAATCAGTAACGTTTATTTGATTTAAAGATTATTAGCTTTTGTTACTAAGTGGCCAAAAAAGCAACAAAAATCACTTTTTAGGCAGGCAAATTGCCTTTTCATAAAGCATGTCTTTTTTCATTTCACCTGCTGATGTGGAGACAACCCAGAGTAAACCCTAACTTTGATTCATGACAGTTGATTTCTCATTGATAAGGGATTCCATGTCCCTGATGCATCTTCTCAGTGTAAATATACTCAGGGGTCTTATGAGGCCTCACATGTATATTTTGGACCCATGTAGCACACAAACACCCTCTTATCAGTCCATTTAAAAGAATGTGTGTGATTGAAATCAAAGCATTTGTCCTTTATAATCTTCTACTGCCTTACATGGGTTGTTTTATGTATCAAGGTGACCTGTTGAGATAGTATCAACTTGAAAAGATAATCACTGACCATAATGTTGCTATCTCTAGTTTAACTTCCAGTGTATTCCAAATGATGTAAATAAGAAACTATCAAGGGTCAAGCAAGCAAGTTTTTAGCTAGCTAACTAACCGAGTGACAAATTTACAAATCATTATCAGAGTATTCTGTGTATATCATACAAAAACATTTCTGTGGATCACAGTTGATAGTATTATTTTATATTTTGAATGAATAAAATTATTTTATATTTGCATGTGAAAATTATAGTTGCTTATCAGTGTATATTCTAGGAAAAGAGGTTGCAGGATTCATGCTTATTTAATAAAAATAATGCCCAAAAAATCAGCCAAAAGTGTGAGAATTGCACAAATTGTTTTTAAGCCCTAGCTTCATTTTTTTTAAAAATCTCTCCTGTATTTAGAAATCCTCTCCATTTATTTACAGATGTAGGAGAGAAGTTGTCCCAAAATAGTCTGTTCTAGAATGGATCTTGTTTTATTTCTCCCACAGATTCTCACCCTATTTCATCTGGAATATAGAAGTCACTTCTCTCAACTATTGGAATCTGTTTTCAACCCTCATTGCTACAGTTAGCTCTGTCCCCATTTCTCATTTATTCACATGACCATGTGACTACAAATTTTAAAACTATATGCTAGGAACAGTCTGGATATTGATAAACATATCACAAGATTTGACATATTTTTACAGTATACAAATTACAAATGGGTGTACCAAAAATTATAGACGGTACAGAAAATACAGTTCCCAAAGTACGAGTGTTTAGTCCTTTTCAGATTTGTTTAAAGACCAGAAGTTTTATTCATTCAGCATGAAATTCCAAGGTGATAGTTCTTTCTTCTTTGTTGTTAAGTTCATAAGCACATAACAATTTATTTTCATTTTGCTTTCACAGTTATGGCCCTTGTTCAGAGAAGATTCATGCAGCAGTATTAGAGATGGCAGCACTATTTCCACAGGTCAGTATAACAGTAAATTTAGAGCAACTTACCCTTTTATCTGCATTTTCTTATACTACAAGAAATGATACCTGCTTTATTATATACTCTGTATTATATACTCTGATCTTGTCTAATAGACTTTACCATGGAGGTAACGGAACAGTATTTTCCTCAGCAAGCTGTTTGTCATCATTAAGGATGCATGATGTCAGGATACAATGCCATCCAAATTTTACATTATAATTGTGACAAACATTTTGATTGATTAAAATCCAATCATTTAATGAAGAAATATTTGTAAACTAAGGTTAAAATATAGTTATTTTTTAATTGAAATTCATTGTTTTTATAACAGTTTGTAATAATAAGAATTGAACTTCACTTCATTTTGGATGTTGATGAAGTGTATTATCAAATTTTAAACTTTGAAACTTTATGAATCCTGTAGAATATAAAGTTCAACTCTTATATGATGTCCAAGTTGCTTGATCTATTCAAGCTTGTCATGAATGAACTTACAAATTAAGTTGCGAAAAGATTAAAAAGAAATTTGGTACATATGGAGTTTTTTTAAAATTAATCCTGCAGCTGATTTGCGTAGATTTTAGTGTTCTATAGACTGCATTTTTGATAGGAGTTTCCTCAGACTTAATAAATAGTTTGATATTGTATACCTACCAGTTTTCTACCCACTGAGCCAGAATGTTACTGTCATTTCCCAAAAGTAGAACAACAATACTGTCATTTTCTGATTCCATGTTACTATACTCTCTATTGAGGCTGGAACTACTTTTTCCTCTTGAGTTTCCTGGTAGCAACTGAACATGTATGAACAGATATGCCATCTCCTCACTTGACATACAGATGTAAATAAGTAGCATTCTCCATAACAAATCTGTATCACGAAGTTGCAAAAATCTGTCCATGCTGTAAATAATTAGAGAAAATAATGATGTCATTTCCATGCCAAGTCCCCATTGGAGCCTCTCACAATGTCCCACCAGGAACAATGTAAACCCTATCAGCCTGGCCTCAGATGGAAGCCCTAGTTATTCAGCTGGTGAAGTCTTCCATGATGCAAAATTTGACAACTGCACAATAATTGTAAACCACATATACTGTAATGATGGTAAGTCTTGGGACAGGAAAAAGTAAAATGTACTTTTCATGTCCCACGACTTACATGTACATAAAAAATAAAACATTTTTCGGTGTCCCAACATTTATAGACACAAAAAATGTCTAAACAAAATGAATGCATTAATGCATAAATGGACAACAGTGAACTAGAGCAAAAAGATGCTAAGTTCCTGTCAATATAGTTACAAGATTGTGTTACTCCTCAATGCTTGTCATTGTCTGAAAAAATTATCCATATTTGAAATAGGTAGAAATGGTAACAAAACAAAGGTAAATTAAATAAATGTATTGATTTTTTTAAATTGTCTTAATTTTTAACTTTTCCATCTAATAATTCACAATGCTAATCCCTGAACAACCACAAAATCGTTTTTTAAAATAATGTTAAGATTGATAAAATGTGCCAAACTATTGGTAGAAACAAAATGTCTAAATTATTCCAAGACTTATTGTATGTGAAAAAATTGCTATAATTTCGTGTCCTAACTTTATTAGGTCATAAAAAATTGGGTTTTTTAAAATTTATTAAGGGTGCCACAAGACTTGGTGGAATTACAGTATGGGTCTGCTACCCAATGCATCAAAGAATTCGTGTCATTGACAGTGATAGTAGTGAAAATGAGTGACTCTTGTTACACATGCTTCATTCATAAAACATATTCATGTGCTCATCAGCTGAAAAAGAAAATGAAATTCAGGTTATGACTTGAGACAAAGTTTGTATCAGAACAATTGACTTGATACGCAATTTCTTTTTTTTTTCAGGTACTTTTAGGGATTTTTATTAAAATATCTGAAAATTGTTAGATATAAAACAAAAACATCATTCTCATAGTAATTCAATCTTGATTGCTAGATCACGTCTTGTAAGCATCAGAAAATCCCGATCATGACTCGACATTTTGTGTCTCGTAATGATCCAGATTTTCTGATAGTGACAACTGGATGTAATGTTTTGGATATTCTGATCATGACAAATGGACTTGATCTAGCAATCAAGACTGCATTACTGCGATAATAATATATCATCAAGATCTCAGAAGAGGCTGAGTGAGATCCGTGCCTATTTAATGTCATGTCTTGTAACTGATCAGCTTAGCTTCTCATCATGCTAGCAACATATTTCTGATAAGATTAAACTTAGTTTATTGTCTTGTAACATCAAGATGTTGGATGAGTTTGAGCTGAGCATATTTATAAAGTTAATTCTATCTGATTGACTAAGCTTGTTACTACTTTGGGGACCAGATTTTGATTAGATTTCACTCCAGCTTCATAAAATAAGCTTTTATCGTCATTGTTTTTTTAGACATGTTCTGTTATAAATAAAATCTTAATGCAATGATCTTGCATCTGATTGGCTGAGCTTGTTATCTCTGAAGATCTGGAGGCTATATTTGAATGATACTTCTTGGTAAATAGGTTTATATCATCAAGATTTTGGATGAGTTTATTTATGAGCAAGAAACTAAACACATTATTCCTTTATTTTGAGAAAGAATTTTTATCAGAATAGTAAAATTGTCATAATATAAAATAGTGTTTTGTTCTTACAGTAAGATATGAACTTAATTACATGGTCAATTGTTAAGTTGTACAAGTGAGGTGAGCAGTATCAGGCCCACTTTGTCCACTTGTTACAAATGATGCTGATCCATCATTAGATATTGCCACCATTACCAAAAATTGAAAGACCTTTAAATGACTTATCAAAACTGCTCTGCTTAATTTTTTTTCTCCAAATTTGATACAGTCCTAGTATGAAGGCATTTCTTGTGAATGTGACTCTTGGCAGTTTGACATCAAATATGGCAGTTGTTACTAAAACAGAAAAAAATCTATAAATGACTTCTTTTAAGATATGCTTTACAGAATTTAACCAGATTTGTTAGAAAGCTTTTTTACAAGAAGGCATTTCAGTTTTAGAAAGGATCCTAATCCACTGTTAAATATGGCTGCCATTTCCCAAAACAGAATTTTGTTTAAAAGGACATTTCAGAAACCTCTCTTCATAATTTAACCAAAATTTTACAGAAAGCACCCTGTCATGGAATTCCTATGTATAAATGATGCTAATCCACTATCAGATATGGGTGCTATTACTAAAAATAGAAAATACAACTTTAATCAATTTTTGAAAAACTGCTAAACAGAATTAACCAAATTTGACAAAATGCATCCTGGCAAGAAGGTTTTTAAAGTTGATGATACTGATCTGCCATCAAATTTAGCCATATTACTATAAATAAAAAACAAAAATAAATAAATTGACTTCCCAACATTTTCTCAACAAAATTTGACATAAATCACCCTGGCATTAAAACTAATCAATTTTATGTAAAAGTACTGGTTTGTTATTCAGTATGGTCACTGTTACTCAAAAAAGAAAAACCAATAATTGACTTCTAAATACCACACTACATAAATTGACTGAATATCACACAAAGTAACCTGGCCTTTCAAGTTTGCTTCATTGGTGCTGATCTGCTGTCCAGTATAGCTGCCATTACAATAAAATTAAAAAAATGTTTAATGTAAGAAAACATTTTATAAACCTTGAGTTCTTGGCAGACTGCCTTTACATTTAGTTGTTAGATATATTTCAACAAGGTCACTGATCGCAAACACACATGAACCCCTTGTTTCAAGAAATATGTCTATATGAAAAGAAAAATTTATGTCTGATTACATATTTTGTTTTGATTATATCCTAGAGTTACATTGTAAAGATTTGTTCAGTTGTATAAAGTGGGAGCTTTATAGATCTATTTCTTCAGATCAGGATAATCTCAGAATGATCTCTCTTACACACACACACACACACACACACACTTTATTGTTTCTCTCAACTCCAGGATTAGGCTAAGATAATCACTGTATGTTACTAGTATTTTGAACTATATAACAAAAATATTGTTGCTTTTCAAATAACAGTACATAATTGCAAAAAAATAAATTCCATAAACTATTACATTCATGTTGTTGTCGGTTTATTGCCATTTTTAAGCACAAGATAGGCCATATATGGCAGCCATTATAACTTGTGGAGAAAGAACCTGGGAAAACCCCAGTTAAAATGATCTACCCACAGGAAGCTACTGGCAAGCTTTCTCACATACCCACATTGGACAAGTCTGAGACTCAAACCCACACAGACAGAAGTGAAATGGCAGTGATCAGTAACAATGAGCACTTTAGACCGCTCTGCCACCTGGGGCCCTCTATTAAGTTCATGTATACATTTATTGGGTTCAGATCCATTTGAACAAAGAATGAGTTGTCTTATCTTTCCACTATGCTCTACAAATTCTGAAAAGTTTGCTACATAACTACAGAAACTCATTTTGTGATTTGAAATCACATATTTTTGTAATCTGATCAGACTAGGTACATATTCATATAAATAAGTAAATTGGTTTTCATGTGCCCATGTCAGTCAGTGGGAGCGTCTTGATTTGGTCCTGCCCATACATGCTAGTAAAGTTAGTGATTTGATGTCTTGCCTGTTAATATTGTTCAGATTAATCAATAAAGAAAATGTTTCATTATGCATATGAATGTTAACATGGCATTCCTTTACAGAGAACATTTAAAAATATCTTTTAAAATAGCTTTGAAAGACCCACTATATGGTATGTATTGAAATGTCAGGGAGCCTCTTAGACGGCATTCTCCCTGACTCCTCCTGTCCGCAAATATCTTGGGAAACAAACATTGCACTTATGTTTGATTGAGAGTTACTGTAAAGTTACTTTAAAATGCAAGGAAAACTTATGAAAAAATGTACTTAAGTCAAGGTGACTGTTCCGGTGGCATAGTGGTTAGAGCATCCACCTCGGATGCAGGAGGTTGCGGGTTTGAACCCCAGCCAAGTCATACCAGAGACTTATAAAAATGATACTAACAGCTGTCTTGCTAGGCACTCAGCATTAAGAGGTTTGTGTTTAGGACTGTTCAGCCTAGTATCAGGATAATGTCACTAGACATCATGATAAACTGCCACACTGCAGATATTGCAGCGATATGACTGAAAATTTTTTAAGTTATGTTAAAAATCCAAATCACACACACTTAATTCTGGTACCCGTAATCACATACCAACATCATAGGTAAAAGCTTAAGAAAATCTTGGACAGAGGTTGTTTTGTGTTATGGGACATTGGAAAAAAATCCTTTTTGCTAAAGTTGAAGTTAATTAGAAATTTTGAGAAATCCTGCTCACATGCCTCATTTGCTTTTTTTCCATTCATGTCATTATTTTGCATATTTGTGGACAAGAAAGAATATAGAATTGTTTCAATCCAAGGCAACACTGATTGAATCTGTTTTCATTTAACATTTATTCAGAAGATACACTCAGAAAGTGTGAAGTGTGCACTCCATCTTCTTACAACCAGTGCAGATCGACTCAAAGATGAATGTGCTGAGTGTCAACCTTGTTCTTCTTCCTTGGACAATGAAGAACCATCATTTGACCCTGCGTTGAAAACCCAGCAAGTGATACAGTGTGCCTATGACATTGCCAAATCTGCCAAACAGCTCGTAACACTATTTCAGTGATAAAAATTTGATTTGGAGAGTTCAAGGAACAATCAAAAACCAAAGTTGCAATATACAGATATATCAGGGATTTTTCTTCAGCTACTGACAGCAACTTGTAGATGAAGCTGCTGGTTGAGAATTAAATATACTTTCTTGCTGTTCAAGTATTTAACACAGCACAAACAGCTGCTTTATTCTCAAACCTTGAAGTGCTGAGCAGACTGTAACAAAGAAGAATTCCAGTGAAGGCCAAATATTCACATTAGGATTTTGTCATAGTGTTTTTATTTTGTATTTGTATTTATAATCATCGCATTGCAGTACTTGTATCGTAGGACAAACTGTGACATGTTACACTTAGCAACTTCACATAGCAACCTCAAAAACACAGCCTGTACAGTTTGTGATATGTAGAATTTCTAGCCCACATTCGTTAGATGTGACACTTATTAAACTTTTTATCCCCTTGCCAATGAAATTGGGAGGAGATATAGCATTTTGCCAGTTCATTATGTATGTTGTCGTTGTTGTTGTTATTGTTGTTGTGGGCTTAAAGCCATTTTCTGCACATGTTAGGCTATAGATGGCAACTAGTACTTTCTATACAATCTCAATATTTTGAGTATATCAGTATATCAGACCCTATTTCCACTACAGTTTTGAAAGGTGATATGTGGATGCATCTTAGGAAGAGTAACTCAGACATATCAAAAATAGGACACTGTGACCTAATTTGCATGCTTGAGTCACTTTTATTTTTTCAGATGTTTGTTACACCTCCAAAATCTTGGTCTGTATTTCACTTACACTAATCAAAATTGGTATATGGATACATCTGGGTGTAATTTAGCAATAACAAAACTTGGTTGTTGTATCCTAATTTATACACTTGAGTGACTTTTGTATTTTCAGCTGCTTGTTACCCCATTGGTATATTTCACTAACACCTATGAAAATTAGTATGTAGATACATATAGACAAAAATAGTTCCATACCAAAACTAGGTCTTTTGACCTGATTTTCATGCTTTAGTGATTTTTGTATTTTCAGCTGTTTATTTGTTGACCCAATTTTCATGCTCAGGTAGCTTTTGTTTTTTCATCAGTACCTTGGACTCGATTACCTACTATTATGAAAGTTAAGTGACTACTATTTTTCAGCTATTCATTCATTATAACCTCAGTATCTTAGATACTATTTCACCTGCACTCATGAAAGTTTATATTTGATTACATGTTGATGAAGATTACTTAATTATTCCAAAGCTTGGTCAGTTTGATCTAATTTTTAAGTTCAAGTGACTTGTATTTTCATTACACTCGATATTTTGGACCCTTTTTGCCTGCTCATGAAAATTTGTATGTGGATGTCTCTCAAATATAGTAACTCAAACATATCAAAACTAGGTCAGTGTGAACCAATTTTCACACGTAAGTGACATTTAAAGTTGCAGCTTTCTGCCTGTTATACCCTCAAATCTTAAATCCTTTTTAATCCACTGTAATGCTAATTTTGGTATGTGATTGTATCTCGGAGATAGTTAACCATACCAAAATTAGGTTGATGTGACCTAACATTCATGACCAAGTGACTTTATATTTCAGCAATTTGTTTCTTATACTCAATATCTTGGACACTATTTCACCTACAATCATAAAAATTGATCTGTGGATGCATTTTAACAAGAGAACTTGACAATAGCAGCATTAGGTCAGTGTGACTACATATTTGTACTTGAGTGACTTTTTCATTTTTAGTTATCTGCATATTACATCCTCAGTATCTTAGAAACAATTTTGCCTATACATATAAAAATTGAAGTGTGGGTAAACTATCAACCATGGGTAGTCCTTAAAAAAAATTTGGTCATTGTGACCTAATATTTACACTTAAATGACTCTTGTTTTTTCCAGCTATCCATTGTTACACATTCTATATATTGTATCCTATTTTTCCTACAATCCTGAAATTTGGCATGTGAAGGCATTGCAAGGAATGTAATGCAGCTATATCAAAACTTGTTACCTGATTTTCAAGCTTGAGTGGCTTTTTGAGCTTTTTCGTTCATTACCCCATCAGTATCTTCAATATTGTACCCATTGTACTCTCCAACTTCACTTTTATGAAATAAAGCATGTTTAAACCAATATAATATCTTGGACTGCATTTCACCTATGCTGATGAAAATTGGAATGTGGATGTGTCTTTAGGAGAATAATTCATCCATACCTACCACTGTAGCCTAATTTTCAGACTTGAGTGACTTGTATTTTCAGTACACTGGTCTGTATATTGTTAACTCTTCCAAATGTGGCACTTTTGGGGAGGGGATTTGTGTTTAAGTGAACACGTTGTTGGATTATAATATATGCCACTTGCTGAAGGCAGTCTGAGACATCATGTTCAGTTTTTGGCAATTTGTGTTGTTTACTCAATAAATGTCATATCTAATGAATGGTCTAGCGAGATCCAGAATTTATGTACCATATTCTGATTCCAAACCAGAACCAAAACACAGTAAATAGTTCACCCTTTTAAACTCATCTCAGACAGAAAATGTGATTTCATCTTTTTTTACACCTTTGTGCAA
Organism: Megalonaias nervosa; assembly: GCA_016617855.1. NCBI lineage: Eukaryota > Metazoa > Mollusca > Bivalvia > Unionida > Unionidae > Megalonaias > Megalonaias nervosa. The sequence continues at coordinate 32,461 of JAECUM010009936.1, forward strand.
CATGTCTTGATAAGTTTTGGTAGTACTAGAGTTTTGTCTCTAAAGTTTAAACCTTGTTTGTGCTCAACTTGTATATAGTGTTATCCTTTTGTTTACATGTTCCATATGTCCTTATGTCCATCCTTCTTACCTTAATAAAGTTATGCATTTCAGATTTTCATGTACTATTGGCTTCAGGGTCATACAACATTGTATGGAAGCCCCTTGGTGAGTGCAGCATCCTTCTACCAAAATGTAGTCCACTGTGATCTATTTTTCATACTTTAAAGACTTGGGTATATGTTTTGGAAAGAGAGGTGGTGGCTGGTCATTTGTGTTCTATGAACACATTTTCAGCTTGCAATGAGAGTGATTTTGAGAACCACTGTCCAAATGGGATGTCATTACGATTCTATTGCAGAATCCCAACAACCTTGATAACTTTAAGATTCCATTGCCTTAACCCATAATGCATTTTCTGCAGTATCTTTATTCAAACTGCTAAAATGAAACAGATGTAACAAAATGTTGCAGGTTTTCTTCAAGGATGCGCACTTGTATTTTTTAAACTGAAAATAGAGCACAAAATTTGTGCATTGACAGTTTCAAATATATGATGCAATAAGTTACATGTAAACTACATACCATAGGCATGATTAGTTCTCTGATTTATAACCTCATTGTATGTTAAGTACAAAAGTTATCTTTATTGTTATTTCATTCAGTGTATGCTGTTAAATATCTTTGACTTGCAGCTAAGTAATGAAAGCATAAATCTCAATTTTCTAACATTTTGTATATTACAATTCTGTTCTGTACACCATTGCTACAATGATTGTCACATGATGAGCCAGCCATGCCTATTTATTAGCCAATCCCATGCTTTTAGTGATAGTTTTTAATATTTATTTTTTTCCAATTAATAAACCAACCATCTGCTTTCAAAATAAAAATATAAAATGTGCAGACCTCTACTCATCCCCAATCCAGTTTATCAGAGGAAAAATACAGTGTGGTGTAAAAATAGTATGTTGGAAACAGGATGGACACCTGATATGTGTTTTGTAGTGAATGGATGAATCAAAATATTCCAGACTTTGTTTCCTTTTAATGAAAACTGTATACATCTCATTGTATATCATTCACATGTGTCAGTCCAAGTATTATAGTGAGGGAGTGTGTGAATTGGTCTGAGTATTCAGACAGACAGACAGACACACACTGTGATCAGTATTTATTTGACCACACTTGATAAGACCTATCAATGGAAACAACAGCTAAAGTTGAAGTAAAACCCAGCCATTGGTTAACAGAATTACAACACTGGATAGACTAAACAAGAAATTCACCACTTAATTATATATACAATGCTATAGAATAATAAGTATATCCTACCATTCATAGCTTTTAGAGACAGCTTATTATTTTTATGTACATGTATTATAATACCATATTTATCAGTTCAAAATATGCCCCACAACTGCAAACACCATAAACAGAGATATACCATTATATAATAACTGGCAGGTAAGGGTCAATGCTGTTTGCTTCACTGAGTTTCATCAGTCTTAGAAATGGCCATTAATGTCCATTTACCATCTGTACTTCCTTGTAAGTCAAGTCGGACTGCAAACAACAAATATCCTGGTCTGCTGTAGCATAATGCACCTGCAGATCTGGGTCTTTGTTGTTTGTTCTACTGATTACACCTAACAAACTGCACAGATCCAGATCTGCCAGCACATAATGCACCACCATCTCATCTGTGCAGTTTGCAGTTGAAATCAATTTATAAGCAAGTATTACAGTATGTGCAGAAAAGTACAGCATGAATTTTCTATAGCTTACTTGCTATTTAGGAAGCAAAATGTTGAATACATTATTAGCCTGAACATCTTTCTTCATTTTGAGACCTCTGTTGTTCTGACCCAGTGTTAATATTTTTCCAGATTTCCTTTTCTTAGTCAGCGACCCAAGTCATCTTTCAAGTTTTCTCCAGACCTTTTGTATCTTTCACCTAAAAGTTGTTTACATACAGGTCACTGTGACCATTACAAGGCTTTACACTCCACATACAGGTCATTGTGATCCATACAAGACTTTACTCTCCACATACAGGTCACTGTGATCCATACAAGGCTTTACACTCCACATACAGGTCACTGTGATCCATACAAGACTTTACTCTCCACATACAGGTCACTGTGATCCATACAAGGCTTTACACTCCACATACAGGTCACTGTGATTCATACAAGGCTTTACACTCCACATACAGGTCACTGTGATCCATACAAGGCTTTACACTCAACATACAGGTCACTGTGATCCATTTAAGGTTTTACAGTCCATATGGATTAAAATAATGACCTGTATGACATGATTAGTGCAAGAGAGAGTGTAATTTTGAGGACAAAGGTTTTTAGACCACATGAAAAGATTGTTTTCTTGTGTCATAATAAAGGATGAGATTCTGTTTCATTTCTGTGTACTGGTCCATCCTTCAACATTGCAGTTACATTGTAAGTGTATATGTCTGCCCTACTTCTGTGCATGTCATAACTTTAAAAACATATTGATCTATAATGTAAGGGTCATCCTCTGCCAAAAAAATGTACAATTCAAGAAAGAATTGATCCTCTACAATAGACACCATTTTGTCAAGCCTGCTATTTATTTAGATATGTACAAGACTTGAACATTTAGGATAATGTAAACTTGAACATCATGGTTAATCTAGGGTGTGGACACATGGATGGATGTATTGACACTCACCATGTTATTAGAGGGATTGAATTGTCAAGCATACACCAAGGCAGATTTAAGAAATGAAATTGCAAGAAAAAAAAATCTACTTAAAAGTTTCTTGTTTCCTTTCAGAAGCCCAAGACAATGTTAGTCTATTTTCTGATTAGAAAACTTGTGAACTTTTCACACATGTAAGTAAAATTCTATGAAGTGTTTACAGTGAAATTCATATCTTCTTCTATATCTACCTGTGCTTGATGCATGTTACTGCAAACAACATAGGCCCTGGTTTGTTATATTTTGCGATGGTAAGTCTGGATTGACGTCATTTGCACTGTTTTGTGCATTCTGTATGAGTAAATGCTTTATGTACAGTTTTAGTCCTTTGTTATTTATAGCTATACGTGATTACCAGCTGTACTGTAGATACTTGTTGGTATTTTTATGTATTTCTAGTCATATAAGTGCATGTTTTTTTTACAGTAGCAGCTGCATTACAGTCACTCTGTACCAAAAACTGTGAATAATCTGCCACAATACGCCATGAGATGAAGGCCTCCACTGTTCATTGCTGAGTGCTCCTTACATATAACCTAGTACGGTACAGCACGTTTTCACTATAATGCCGTCAATTATAACATGGTTCGCACTATCAGGTGGTTATGACCGTGGATCTCATTTTATTATTAAGTAGTAGAATTACATGTTATGTGTTGATGTATTTCATCATAAGGCAGTGTTGTGGTTTGATCGAATTGGGATTCAAAGCCAAAATGGAATCCCTAAACTAATGAGGCAATTTGAAGCCCTTAAAAGGGCTGTTTATGGCAAGTTAACTGAAGGTTCTGCGGCGGTCTTCTTTTTCTCTAATCTCCGCAGCACTTCGTGATTCTTTTCTAGTCTGTTCGGGGAATGCCTCATATCCACGCACTGCACACAAGTAGTCAGCAGCTTCCACCAGATTATGGATAGGATACGATAGTAATACTGGGAGAGAATCCTGACTCCATAATGCCACTGCGCAGATCTTGGCGTGCAGGTTTTTATAGTTCTCCATGCCAGATACTTCACAGCGCTTATGAAATGACGTGCCTTTTTGACGTCATCAAGCGCTGCTTCTATTCCCATGGTCTTGCACTCTTTCCTATTTGGGTCATTTTCCTCTTCCTCCTCCACCGCCTCTGCTCCTATTTCTTTATTTTCTTCGTCTTCCCGCTCTTCGGTCTCTTGTTCTTCCCGACTTTCATCATTAGACGAAGACATTTCTAAATCTGCTTCGACTGTGTCAGCGGTTGGAGACTCGCGGTTGAATTTCTGCCATTTTGGGGGTGTCTTGTTAGAAGTATGGAGTGCTACGCTCGCAAATGTCTGCTGTTTTTGTAGTTGCTATTTTTGGTTTACTGGAACGTGGTCCGGTTTGCCTGGGCAGCCGAGACCAATGACCGGGCCCCATGTTGTACTTCTTTAATTGGCTCGGTCGACTGCTGGATATTGTTTTCTTTGTGGGTCGTGTTTAGTGGGCTGCTCGTTGACTGGGTCTGCATTATGTGTTCCCTCTGTTGGTGTATTCTTCCCCCTTTTCGACTCCTGGCCCTTTTTCTTACTTCTCCTTTGTTCTCCCATATTAAGAGCAGTGTGAGCCTTTTATCGCATTCAATGCCTGGGAGGGAATCAATTGTTCCATCGCTTGCTCCATTGTTGTATTCCTAGTTGCTCTGTTCGCTGCAGACTGATGACCAGTTATACTGGCCACCTTATATAGCTTATCATGTGCTGAAAAATAGCACTAAGCCAACCACAGCAACAAATTTGCTGATAAGATGAAACTTGTGAATAATACTGATAGTATCTACCATAAGACATTGAACTAAGAAGAGGTCGGTATTTCAGCAGACGATTGTAGCCCTTGTGTGTCTTAATTTGCTGGTTTTGTCTCCCTTTTATGCAGAATTGAGCTGTAAATGTGTTGGCTGGGGACATGATACTAGATCAGAAATGTAATTTAGTTGTAACTTACAGTTATTCTTACTAAGTGTATAAACAACCCTGACTATATCAATATAAGGTTGAAGAGAACTGGTAGTTTTGAACATAGTTTATAATCACTTTCGTTCTACATAACGACAGTGCATAACCACGTTAAAAACATTGCATTTAGTTAACTTTTCTTTAAATTATCGATATTTACAAGAAATGTGAACGAAACAAAGTGTTTTATGTCCAAGATCATATGGAATGTATATATAACTATTTCATTGTTCAACTTTGACTTGTACATGAAATATCAATACAATTCATTAACGTATATCAGATTTTTGTTTTTCTTTATTGCGTTTCACCATACTTCTGTTATGATGTCACAGGGGTGTACTCTCTGACAAAATGGGTTGTATCCATAGGCTCAGTGATTACCGCAACCAACAGGGATGCATGTTGAAATCCTGCCATGGGGGACAGCCTGGGTCGAGTGTCGTAGTGTATCACTTGGCAAGCATGTTTCCTCTACATAACTTGGTACAGTATAACCTTCATGTCTTAATGCGCCAGATAAGCAAAGAACGAGGCAAAAATCCCCAGGCACCAATTGGTGCCAGGCCATTACCACTGGACGAATCGCCAGAAGAGAAATAACTACGCCTTCTCAATGGTATATCATTATCTTTATGCTTGTCAGAGGTGAGAATCGGGTATCACAATGGCGGAGGCAGCAATGTTGAAGTTCTCTATTCTATGTTTAGCTCACCGGACCGCTGGGGCAAGTGAACTTTGGGTATGGCATTGGATGGATTTCAACCAAATTTAGCAGATGTCATTGTTCCAAGAAGAGTTGGCAGCTGTGTACAAATGGTGTCGACCTGCCATCAAATATGGCGGCCGTTTCTGAACATAGAAAAACATTTAACTTATTCATTTTCAGATACTGCTCAACAAAATTCGACCAAATTTTACAAAGCATAAAGGATTTTCTATGAACGCTGTTTATGGTACAAAAAGTAGATCATTCAGACGACTTTTCAAAAACTGCTTAACAGATTTTTATTAAGTTTGACAAAAATCCTGGTATGAATAGCTTTCGAATTTGGAAACACGATGTCAACCGTTATATTGATTATTCTGGGAATACGGTCCATTAATTTACGCTGGGAATTAGGTTGAGTAACGAATTGTGGGTTTTTTCTGTAATTTAGATACATGTATCCATAATCATACGAAATCGTAGTTAAACTCCTGGAATCAGAGACTTCTGGGACATGTAGATTTTTTTCTGTAATCATTTGGATTTAAATAAGTATTCATATATAAGAGATTTGCATTAGCTATCCGAAGAAACCCTTATTATGGCCGAATGCACCAACAGAGGAAAAAATTCAGTAAAGCTGATAAAACAATCTCCGGCACGAACACCGAAACCCAAAAGCTCGAATTCAAACTACAGAATTCTTTTTTTCAACGAAAACACAACATATTCCGAAAGTAGGTAACGTGCCATAGGCGAATGACTCCGAACCTCAACAGATTGACTTGACATGAACGATCGTTTCCAAAATGATCGATTTCAACCATATTTGGCAGGAGATATTTTTGAAGATATTATATTTACAGTCTTTGCCATTCCGGGATAAAATTACGGATCCAAATGATTTGTAATCTGAATCCTCTCAAAATCAACCTCCACAGAATGAGAGGTGAAAATCTGAAACATTTGTTGCCATATGTTGAGGTTTGAATGCTTGTGGCATCTAAACTACTTGAATATTTACAATTTTATTTATTGTCTTCAAATGCAAATTGCCCAGACATTGGGGGGGGGGGGACTGATTCAGAATTCTAAAGTCTACAGAACCATTAATCAAGTCTACACACTTATCAGTGTTGGCATTTCTTTTATTATAGTAAGGGTGTATGGTAACTTCTGGTGTAATCATCATATATAAATCTCCAAGCACGCGCTTGTATGTTTGCGAATTAAGTAGTTTTCTGAATATTCTCTTCTTCTCTCATCGGCAAGTAGGCAGAGAATGGATTTCCTGGTCGAATCATCATAGTCAATAATGACGCGATGAATATACCAAAAATCAAAACTAATCTGAGTCGAGCACTTTCATATGATTTAGCAATCGAAATTCTTGTTCACAGGTCCATCCATTGTTTTCTCCAAACAAGGTACATAATTCCTCTGTAATTTACCTCTACGTACGCATAGAACAACAAAAAAGCAACTTTTGTTCTTTTATCCCAAAAAATGCCACGACGTTTCTAGTTGAAAATGCACCTAGGACCTGAAAAAAAGGGAAATTACCTAATGTGTTCACAGGTATTTTCCCACCTAGTAAGGTTTGTAATCCTTTTTGTACATAAACTTTATCTCTATGGATCATTGGCCACTTTGATTAAATCAACTTTCATTTTAGTTTACCAATCTAGACTGAGTGCAAATCCTCCATTGTGCATTACTTTTGCTAAGCCAAAACCCTTCTGCAATGTTTTGGTTCTTTTGTGTCCGTATAAAACCCTTGTAACTAGCTATTGCAATACCTTTTTATGACAAATCTCGATGCATATCAGTCTACTTGAATATTCTGAATACAAAATTGAAAAAGCTTACATAAAAAGCATGTTGTACATATCTAACTATCAACCCAACACTAAAAATCGGAACGTTAATTTTTGAAAATTATAAACCCGACATCTAGACAAAAATGGCAAAAATAAATATTAAAACCGATTTACAGTACATTTTTTTTTTTCTGACGGCTGTATGTGAAAGTATTATTAGAAAATATATATATTTATAGATTAATATTTAAAATTGATGACCGATGTTGGGTGGGGTGGGGTGTTGTTGTTGCTTTTTTGAATCTATGGACAATATTACATCACGTATATATTGCTTCATTGTTGTTTATGTAAGCCTTTTCTGGTCTTCATATATTAAATCATCCAAAACACTTTTTAAAAATTCTAATTGGTATACAGAAAGCCATTTTGTAAATTGTATCAAATAATTATACTAGTCGCGAATTCCTCAAAAAGTATGTTTTATTTGGTTTTGGTACGATTCGTTTGATACATTGTCTTTAGTAATTGGTAATTTACCAAAATTTTATTGCTAGCAAAACAAATACCTCCACATCATTCCCAACAATTTAAAAAATTATACGGTAAATCCATCCTAACCTGGAGTTTTATCACTATGCGTATCTTTAATTACCTTTCCTAATTCGTGATAAGTAATTTCACCTTCGAAATTGTAAGTTCCCTCTCCGAAGAAACAGTTGTTTTGTCACATAACTTATTGTTTTGTTGTTTTGTTGTATTAAAATATCTTAACCAAAAGAAGTATTAAGATCTTTGTTTCTTTGAACCTGTCATTAAATTTAATGCCAATTGATAGAAAGAATAGCATTCTGTAAAATTATCTTTAACTGCACGTGCAGCACGCCGGACACCTGCAGATATATGCGTGTGACGTAACATTGGTAAATAACAGTGATGTCAATATGTTCAGAATGGAGAACATTTCTTCTGTTCTAAGAGAATACTGTAATGTCTGCGCTCTCTAAGGGTACTCTCCGACTGATATCAAGGCCGACTGGATAAAGTTTGCGGATGCAAATTCTCTGTCATATAGTAAAATTTTAAGATGGTTTCGTCTTGTTAAAGATTGTCACAAATCCATGGAAGATGACCCAGTTTCTGGAAGACCGTTGTCTGCGATTAGTGAGTGGGAAGTGGCTCTTGTGAACATGCTCAGTACACAGTGGAAGATATTTCTATTGTTAATTCGTCAGTTATTTGTAATACATTGAAGAATCATTTGAAGCTCAAAATGGTTTGTGCAAAATGGGTCCTGAATTTGTTTACCAAAAACAGTCTAGGGTTGAACAACGAAAGACCTGCTAGTCAGATATGAAAAGTGTGACCAGACGATATTGTCATCCGCTTCCTCTCTTTTTCGTCTTAGATTAGCTAAACCCTATAGTCCAGTGAAAATGTTCTTACATGACTATCCTTAGAGAGTAAATCTTGATGTGAAGTCATTATAAAACCTTAAATAATCTCTCTCTCTCTCTCTCTCTCTCTCTCTCTCTCTCTCTCTCTCTCTCTCTCTCTCGTAACAAATGAATATGCATCTACAGAAGCTGTCAATTCTGTCAATAGATCCGTCATGAAGCAAAATTTAAAAATCCAAGTGCCTGAATCATATCAACGTTTATCGATAATATGAAATATACATTTTTAATCTAGAGAAGCAAAGAATGTAATCACCCAAAATAGATGCAAAAATAAAATTATGTCAATCTATTCTTCAAACAGTGAATTTATATTTTACACTTTATTATCATAATTATAACTGAATTAAGTACATTCATAATTTTCAAACCTCATATCTACAAATAAGATATCTTACTGTCCTCCATTTCTGTCGCAAAAGCAATCATATAAACACATACGGTACATGACTAGAGTGGCCATTCGTCCAGTTTTACACTAGACAGTCCTGTTTTCATCTGGTCTTTCCTTTCTTAACTTGATCATTTTCGCGTGTGTGCAAAGGAGTATCCGGAAACTGAATATTGCTATCAAGATACAACACATATACTGATTTCAGATCAAAGGATGTATGACCCAGCGGGAAATTGAAACAGACAATGAAAGTAGTTGTATGAGGGTATTTGGGGTCATACAGAAATTAACATTACGTCATAGATGCATGAGACAATACGGGGATTATACGGGTAATCCTATGTTAAAAATGTCCATCTGTTTATCATGGGGATGGTATTATATGATCAACATGTTTATAGGGTAAAAAGTTTTTATGGGATCAAAAACTGTATGTGGGTCAAAATGTGTGTAGGGTCAAAAGTTGTAATGATCAAAAGTTTTATTGGACACACAGGAATGGTGGTTAATTTTTTTTTTAATCTGCAGTCCAATACACACCTTTCCTATCCAATACACCACATATACTATCAGTACAATCGGCCTTTTGATTACTATTAATTACAAACATTACTATCCAGCAACTGCTTTTTGATTACTATCCAGCACACACCCGTTCTATCCATCAACTGGTTTATGATTACAATCTAAACATACACCTCTACACTGCAACGAATAGATTAGAAACGTTTGTATATCAACTTCTAAGTCGAGGCCCAAATAAGCGATTTTTAAAGCCACACCCACACAAACACACACTATACCCGGCAAATACACAATTTTAGAAGCGAATAGGTTTAAGATTTTAGATTTTTGGGGAAAAATAAAGACATAAACATGATCCAATCGTATGGTTGAGATAATCTGACCAAATTAGAAGAGAGACCGACGGTGAAAGGAAAAGAGAAAAAAATTGACTTTTGTGATGCATTGTGAAACTTTCATTGTAATTCTTATTCAAAGAGAATATATCGAAAAAGAAACATAAATGTCTCTTGGTCTTGATTCTTTATCGTTGAGTATTATCTCGCTTCGGAGAAACACAGGGGCCCTGAAAAGGGCCGATTTCTTTAATAGCACAAAAAGTTAGATCATCGGCTTTTCTTAATGCTTTTCCACATTCCAGCGATGCTCCTGCTGCTGCGCCTGTTTTGGTAGTAGTAAATGCTGCTGTTGCAAAACACTCTCCTTCTGCCTCTTTCTGAAATCAACCACCAATGTAATGATGGAGAAGGAGGTGAAGGTATTACTACAGTCGCATGAAAACATTAATGGGGAGACGACAGAAAATCAACCAAAGCTAAATTTTAGTCATCTTCTTCTGGAAGAAAAATACTGGCCACAACCGCAGTAGTAGTAATAGTAGTAGTAGTAGTAATAGTGATAGTAGTATCACTCCGAGCATAAGATATATCCGCAACAATCAAACGCCAATATATTGTCTTCATGTTATCAGCCATAGATATTGTACTTGAATCATGTACTGAAAATGATGTCACATGTTCGCTATCTTCTGACTGGAAGAGAGACTACACGCTCTGACTAACTTTTGTAAAGTGAGTTTTGGTTGTTGCAATATTTGAATCCGTTCTCAAAAGAACTCAACCAAAATGTGGACATGCGCAGTCTTCAACCATCATATCCGGTCCTATGTATGTAAAATTATCGTGGGTCATTACCAGGATCACAAACACGTCAATATGGAGGAAGAGAATGTATGTAGAGAGACATAGGTGGTTAAAGCGGGCATTGGTCTACGGAAAAGATGTTTAAGAAGACGACTAGTGAATCGATACGTGCCTTAACCGGCTTTGGTCTTGAAGAGAAAAAAAGCAATTGTCCCTTTTAGATCCACCCTCATCCACCCAAGTCTCTAAAATAGAGAGATACTAATCAGTTGCAAAAAAAATAAGCTTTGTGTATGTTTTATGCATGTCTTTGTCTTTCACAACAAAAATAAAACTTAAAATCTCATTACCCCTTCTCTCTTAAGTGTAATTGTATGTGTGAAGATATAGTAGCTTGTCTCTAAACACTTCCTAACCTTGTGTATTAGTGTGTTTGTGTGTATGTAAGAATAACGCGAGTGTATAAACACTCATAGCCTTTTCTTTAGAGTGTAGAGATGTGTATTTGGATTGCAATAAACAATCAGTTGCTGGATAGTATGAGTATGTGATGGATAGTAATTAAAACATTTGATGGATAGTGGGGCGTATGTTGGATGGTAATAAAAAAAACAGGTTTCTGGATATTATATATGGTGTATTAGATTGTATAAATGTATGTGTTGGATTATAGATAAATATTTTGACATTAACATTCCCTTGTATCTTTCAGTCCATACAACTTTTAATCCTGTAAACATTTTGACCACCTACAACTTTTGACCCCATAAACACTTTTGACCCCCATAATTATTTTGACCCAGTAATACCATCCACATATTAAACCCATGGACAATTTAACCATAATATTTTTGTTTTGGGTTGATTATATATTACACATAATGGAACAAGGGATGTTTCTTTTCTTTTTTACACCTTCTTAGAATTTTTATCGAAGCTGTTTGATGGAAATCTGGATTTATATTGGAAAGTTCTGCGATAGTTAGTTATGATGGTTTTACACTGAGGAGACAATAGTAAAACATTGCAGAAGGGTTTTGGCTTAGTAAAAGTGACGCTAAACGGAGGATTTGCACTCAGTCGGTGTTGCCAAACATTAATAAAACTTGATTTTGTAAAGTTAGGTAATCAACTGTGGAGGTAAAGTCTGTCTTTATAAAACATTACACACAGCACTCGCAAGGAGAATAGTTTCTAAACACCTGTCCAAATAATATTTAACTTGCATTTATTTCGGTCTTTGTTGCATGTTTAACTGGAAATTTGAAAGCGATTGAGTTCTATTGAGAACGAGAGTTACATTTTTGTTGTGTAGTCGCATTTTGAAGGCAAATAACATTAGGATTGCTTACTTCTTTGGTATAAATGCTGAATCTGTAAACAATAATGCTTTTAGCAGTAAATCAGTCATTCAACAATGAATCTGATTGGTTTATTCTCAACATGGCGTCTTATTTAAGTATCGTGCTTTAGCTAGAAAGTTCATTCCCTGCCTGGTTACGGAAGTGGAAAAAACACAATATACCATCAGTTTACTAACGGCTATTTATAAGTAAGTACATATGCTTTAACTATAATTTCGAAAATCTCACTTTGTAATTTTTGTTACTTTCACATTATATTTGTATCTTCTGTTTTAGTATATTAATATGTAGATTTTAATTCAAATATTTCAAATGAGACAGTTATTGTTGTTCTCTAAGTATTATCAAATATTTCCAGATCATGCTGTGCTATACTGTTTGGTTTTCACCTATGTATTCAGGTTTTCAATTGTTTTGGTTTTGATTTAAAGATATTTTATTGTCTCTGTATCAAACAATATGGGCATGAGATGTCTAACCCGTCTAGGTCCTATCTCAATGCATACAAATATGATTCAAACGTGGCATAAAATTTACAAGCAATCGAGTATATCCGAAAAACAACGTCGAAAATTGTTTATCTCAAAAGGCATGCACCTTTTAAAAGGAAAAGATAATAAACATACAGGTATGTAGTTAAACAAATAAGCGATAAATAAAACAAACCGAGGGAGGAAGAGACGGAGAGAAGGACTGAGAGAGGAAGAAAGAAAAGATATTGCACTACTTACAGTCACTGTTGTCTATTTGGTTTATTTTATTAATTTATTTATTTCTTGGAATATAAATGTAAAAACGTATAGTTTCGTGTAAATATTTCTGAACATCTGGGTGTTAAATGGGGGGGGGGAGGGGGCAATATAACAAAAATAGTGCTCGGCCTCTTCATTATCATAACCACAATCACTCGTGGGAGAACTAAATCAATTCACTATGAGGGGATAATATCGTGTCTAAATTTAGTATGTATTATATTAAGGTGATGATTGCCAGTATCATAATAGGGCCTGATGATTGCCAGTATTGTAATAGGGTATGATGATTGCCAATATCATAATAGGTATGATGATTTCCAGTACCATATTAGGGCATGATGATTTCCAATATCGTAACAGGGTATGATGATTGCCAATATAAAAATAGAGTATGATGATTGCCAATATCATAATAGGTATGATGATTGCCAGTACCATAATAGGGTATGATGATTGCTAATATCGTAATAGGGTATGATGATTGCTAATATCAAAACAGGGTATGATGATTGCCAATATCATGATAGGGCATGATGATTGCCAGTATCGAAATAGGGTATGATGATTGCCAATATCATAATAGGGTATGATGATTGCCAGTATCAGAATAGGGTATGATGATTGCCAATATCACAATAGGGTATGATGATTGCCAGTATTGTAATATTGTATGATGATTAGCATTATCACAATAGGGTATGATGATTGCCAATATCATAATAGAGTATGATGATTGCCAATATATAATATGGTATGATGATTGCCAGTATCACAATAGGGTATGATGATTGCCAATATCATAATAGGGTATGTTGATTGCCAATATCATTATAGGGTATGATGATTGCCAGTATCATAATAGGGTATAATGATTGCCAAGATCATAATAGGGTATGATGATTGCCAGTATCACAATAGGGTATGATGACTGCCAATATCATAATAGGGTATGATGATTGCTAATATCACAATAGGTAATGATGATTGCCAATATCATAATAGGGTATGATGATTGCCAATATCACAATAGGGTATGATGATTGCCAATATCATAATAGGGTAGCTGCATTAGATAACTGTTTTTTAAAGGTAGTAAGATTAGGAGAATATCAGATATCTTCGGAGTTCCGAAGACCGATAGTGGATTGGAGAAAGAACGTCTACAAAATCTCAAGTCTGGTAGAGATTAGCGTGATGCTTCGGGAGTTACGTAATTTTAAATTTCCTATCATTTGTACTTATAAAGTCTATCACAGTTATTATTTCATTCCAAAAAATTATAGAAGCAGTTCAGATACACTATTTTTAAAAATAACAAATTATACACATGCTCCTTATTTTCATTTTTTTTTCTAAATAAGAATGAATTTATATATATATATATATATATATATATATATATATATATATATATATATATATATATATATGTTTTCCATGTTTAAAAGCCCCATTTCTGTTACTTAACTGAAAGGTCAGATGGGGCGAGATTTACTCCGTATGCAGCGAATAATATGTACCATTCTAAAGGACTTTTCCTATTTTTCATAAATTAATCGATTCTGCATAAATTCCAGGTTGAGAGAATAAGCTGTATCCAGCATATTCTATTTTATTTGATATTGAATATTAAAGCAATTCCGGAAATTATGAGACAGCTCTCGTGCGTGTACACACTACGCAGTGATCCATGCGATTGTTGCTCTTGTGCGTTCGAGATCAGTCCTAAGCGGTCCCTGTCAGATCTTCACGTAGGACGGTGGAGACCTGGTTTTAATCAGATTGGAATACTCGATGTGAACTAAATAAGTGAGCACGTCGCTATGCAAAACATGAATGCTCGGTATGTGAAGACTGAGATTCGAGAGAGTGGAAAAGAGTTTGGAAAGGATGAATATTATTTAATGTTTATAACTGAAATGGCTGTTAAAAGTTAGAAAAGCAACCAGTGCCGAATTAAACCCTGTGGAGGCCCCTAGGCAGTCGAAATCTCGGGGCCCCCCTCGCAAATTATCTCGTAATACGTCAAGATCAAATCAATTCTTAAAAGGCGTGGGACCCATAGGCCGGAGCCTACTCTGCCTATTTGGTAATCCGGCACTAAAAGCAACTTTTAAATTATTTATCTAGTGAAGTAAACGGCGGAATGGATTAAGTTAATTAACAAACAACTACAAGCAGTGGATTCGAGGTTTCTCCCTAAATCCCCTTTTATGACATGGGACCTAAAACGTGGCCAAATTTGACAAAATTCAGACAACGATAGACAATTGTCAGATTAGGTCATTATAAAAATAATACACATGTCAACAAGTAACATTAATTGGAGATATATTAAGTCAATAACATCATGCAATAGTATAAAGAATAATTATAATGATGATTGGCTGAATTTGATTCTGGACACTTTTCACGACATCTTTATAATGTTTTGGCAGTAAATTTTGAAAAGTGACTTTGTTCACATAAATGTATGTATATATATATATATATATATATATATATATATATATATATATATATATATATATATATATATGTTACCGAAATGGGGTTGTGTATGAAATTCACGGAAACAGGTGACTAATGTCGAAGACGGAAAATACCTCACCAAAGGTCAGGAAAGGTTTGCTGTGGATTACTTCGAGAAAGATTATAATAAATCGTATAGACAGAAATCCCTTTTTATTGTTCTAAAAGTCACTTCAATACGTCAAAGGTTTTATTTCCATAGATTTTTTTGGTGTCAATTCATTTCTTTTATATTCTCAGAATCATGCGATTCCACTGTACTATTGCCACGTGGTTCTTTTTAGTCCACCCATATCATTGAGATACAGGTTTTGTACCGCTCGCCAATGCTCGTATCCTACTGCAAGCTTAATCCAATGCACCTATCATACTGCAGGTTTAACCCACTGTACAGCTAGTATTAAAGAGTAATAATGGACCATGTCCAGCGATTACGACCTCCCACCACCGATACAATTTTGAGATGACCCCTTCATATACCTTGATATATCCTGTTAACTGCTTCATTTGATGGCTAATTTATCCTTCAAAACAATTAATTTATCCTTCAAAACAATTAGTAATCCACTGAAGAGTATTGTATTATTAACAGCAACTTCAATTTATATAAATCAGACCTTGCTTGAATATATATGTATATTTAATGTAACGATGTTCTAAATCAATTTTGGCAATAACTGTGTCACGTAGAAGGTGAAACTATAACTGAACCAAGGACACGGATGAATCATGTCGAAGTAATTCCCTCGGTCCGACGTATATGATTGCGCTCTCTCTCTCTCTCTCTCTCTCTCTCTCTCTCTCTCTCTCTCTCAAATATTCATTTAAATCATAAAATAAATATCAGAAAACATTGCTAACATTTTAAGCTAGCAGATCGTGGACAAAACAGCTCCTAAAAGTCTGAAGTGTTCGAGTAGGTACAGCAAGTCTTTTTGTTTTGCGATATAATGCTTTACTTCATTGCACACATATACCGCGACACGATAAATAGGAGCTGTTTTTAATGTCTACCTTATGTGTGCTAAATTCTTCGATTTTGACATCTGGTGTCATTAATCGATATTTCAGCTGACAACGCCCATCCGTGAAACGCCACTTACTGGTACTCTACGGTATAACCGTGGGTTACCACAACTTTGAACACGTGTATGATCTGACGGGAAAACATGAAAGAAACAAATAGGATTTAAATGATTTCTGCCCCCTCCCCCTTCCAAAAGAAAGAAAGAAAGAGAGTATAGATGGCATAACTAAACACACTATTTCGAGATTTGATTATTCTGACTGTGTAAGGGTATGTGATCGCCCATCCCTTCTTGATCGTTTTTTTGTCAGATTCACAGTTTACGTCTTGTCCATAGACCACATTAAGTTACCATATGTACCGTTGCACCAAAAATCAGTCAACATAACCTGTTGCACAATCGTCATATACGAAACGATACACAAGTTATAGCAGGAATGAAGGAGTAAGTTTATTCCGACGTCAGCGTGCTTTTCATTAATTTGCCATTTTTATACGTCTCTTGTAAACTAAGCCAAATTATTCAGAACCAAATTCGGTCGATCGATCGATGAGAGAGAGAGAGAGAGAGGAAACTTTGAGAGAGAATGCGCGTGTGTATGTATGAGTGAACGAGATTTAAAAAAGATTATTTAATGGACAAAAAATTAAGTGATTTTCCTGTAAGACCACGAGAAGACCCTTACGTGACGTTACACTCGATACGCTCGTGTCCTTGCCCGCAGAGCCATATATAAGAAAATTCGCCCCAGTGGTTAATAATAATAATAATAATAATAATAATAATAATAATAATTATTATTATTATTATTATTATTATTATTATTATTATTATTATAGAAATAATAATAATAATAATAATAATAATAATAATAATAATAATAATAATAATTATTATTATTATTATTATTATTATTATTATACACTGCAGTCAATACAGTGGAGGCAAAGATGAATAAACGTATTGGGGTGCCTTTAATCCTTTTGGTGTTTTGTGTCGTCTTCAAGATTGGAAATAGTTTTGTCACTACCTCTGGAAAACTAACTGAAGCTGAAGCCGTGGTAAGTCCTTTGAACCTTCTAGGTGCAAAATGTCTCATTTTATATCAATATCTGTAGAGAAAGATAGTTATTTTGTATTTATTGTAAGACTTCTTCAACAGACGATTTTGAAATAAAAAGAAAACTAGTCTTGCATTCTAATTGTTTTTACAAAAAAATTAAAATGCAATAATTCTCAATACGTTTGGCTATTTCTTTATTCTCTTGCAGCAGTTTACATATAAAAGCGCATTTACATATACAGGTAAATTTTATTCCGTAAAAGGATTACACACTTATGTAAATTTGCATAGAGTGTGAAGTTGGACGATGTGTACACCTGGTACAAAAGCAAATATGCGCTTATGTAAATATGCGTGGCGTACAAATTTATGCTTATGAATGCATTGCAAACAATAAACACATATGTATTTTAATATATTCTTTTGAAGATTTAGCTTACAATTTATAGAGTGATGGATGGACGAAGTTTAAATGAAATGGTATAATTTTTGAATACTTAACTTATTTAATCCATGGAATTTTTAAAAGTGATTAAGCTGCACGGATGTTTGTGATGTACGTAAGGATGGATACATAAAAGTCTTTCACGGATTATCGCAGGGACATGATTAGCACAGGTCATTGAAAACAAAAAGCGCATTTCATCCCGGTTCTACTTAAAAAGAAACAGAGCAAAATGTACTCCATTTTAAAATGATATACTTAAATGTGTGTCCTTCTTGTACCTCTGTAAGTATTTCAGACTCCTGTCATTGTTATTCTATGTGTGTTTCCTTTGAAGTGTGAGACAAAAGAAAAAGGAAGATTTAGAATGATTGAAAATGAATTTTAAATTATGATGTGTATCTAAGTTTGTTTACATTACTGTCGGAATGTGAATATGTACAATAATAATAAATGAATACAAGAATATATATGAGTTGAAGATGGCCGCCATATTGTATCCGTAAATTCCAATTAGATTATTCCTCTGGTTAACAGGTAACGATTACAATGATTGTGATGATGCTCGTAACAAGAACAATAACGACGATCATCATGATGAAAATCACCTTCAGTGATGTCACTGTTATTGCAGGCATTTATTGTTAATTCCATATATGATTTAAATAGTAACACGATCATTTGTGACCAGTAACAGTGACCAGCAACGGTGACCAGTTACAGTGACCAGTAACAGTGACAAGTAACAGTGAGCAGTAACACTGACCAGTAACACACTGACCAGTAAAAGTGACCAGTAACAGTGACCAGTAACAGACATGCTACTTTCTAAATATGCTTCTTTTGCATCTCTTCTAAAAACCCATATTTATTTTTGTTTTGCAAATGAGAACAGTTATTTGCTTGGTCATCGACATGCGTCATTTTACCATATCACATTTATGTGTGTATGCTTGTGTGTGCGTCTATGTGATTGAGAAACACTCTGTGTCAGTGAGCATCTTTTGATTTGAATTTTCTTCCTCTTTGCAGGAATATTTAAAAGCAATGAAGTATATAAATAGCAATGTCCCAGAAGCGGATATGCCTGTTGGTACAGTGGTAGCGGCAATCAGGTTAGTTGTATTCACACACATACACGATTAGCCAAGATAAAATATATATTTTTTGCACTAATGATAAAATTCTTAAATTTATGTAAGGATGCCACTATGATAAACATTTGATATTTTCTAAAGTTATCGATATCAAATGAATTTGAAACAGAACGTTTCTGGAAATTATTTAGACCAATGTCAAATTCAAGCCATACTATCGTCACACACACACACACACACACACACACACACACACACACACACACATATATATATATATATATTCATTCATCATCGTCGTTATTGTTATTATTATTGTTATTATTATTATTATTATTAGTATTATTATTGTGTCATCATCATTGTCTTCCACGTCATTGTTATAATAATGGTTTTCTTTTTAAGTAAGTTTCAAGAGATGGCCAATCTGCCCGTCACAGGCGACCTTAACGACGAAACCCTAAGTAAGATGGCACAGCCCCGCTGTGGTTTTCCTGACTTGAGAAGGCATGGACTTGCGAAGTATGCTGTAGGTAGGTGTTACACAACACAGATATACCATCAAGTTTTTGTTAAACAGCAACTAATGGGATATAAAAACATGGCTTCTCAAAGCAGGCTGTTGCTCAAAGAGAAAGTATAAGTTAATGTTATTTCTGTTATTTGACAGATACCAACATTTTAAATATGGTAATATGTAAATAAAGTTTTGAAAGAAAACTTCATCCTTCCGGAAATATTTTTTGTTTTGACTTTTGAAACCAGATATAGTATGTTTGGCACCGCCATATTTCAGAGATAAACTATATGAATGATATGAATGCATCAGAGGATTCCTGAATGGTTCGTTGCGTGCCAGGACACTTTGTTTTCATTGCAGTACTTTGCGTTAAAGGACACCTTGTGTTCACCGCAGTGCTTTGCGTCCCAGAACACTTTGTATTCACTGCAATACTTTGCGTCCCAGGACACCTTGTGTTCACTGCAATACCTTGCGTCCAAGGACACCTTGTCTTCACTGCAGTGCTATGAACCACAGCTAAGAATGTTGTTTGAGTATTCAGATTACCTGTATCTGAATAATATAAGCTGTAGTACTGAGTACTTTATTGCCTTAACGTTACTCATCTGCGGTTAGTTTCAGAGTTACAGTGGTAGGAGTCCTTATGGGTCATGAGCACCTTGCAGCTATAGGGATTAGCTAATAATTACAATGGGTAGAAATCCTTATGGGTCATGAGCACCTTGCAGCTATAGGGATTAGCTAATAATTACAGTGGGTAGGAGTCCTTATGGGTCATGAGCACCTTGCAGCTATAGGGATTAGCTAATAATTACAGTGGGTAGGAGTCCTTATGGGTCATGAGCACCTTGCAGCTATAGGGATTAGGTAATAATTACAGTGGGTAGGAGTCCTTATGGGTCATGAGCACCTTGCAGCTATAGGGATTAGCTAATAATTACAGTGGGTAGGAGTCCTTATGGGTCATGAGCACCTTGCAGCTATAGGGATTAGCTAATAATTACAATGGGTATGAATCCTTATGGGTCATGAGCACCTTGCAGCTATAGGGATTAGCTAATAATTACATGGGTAGGCGTCCTTATGGGTCATGAACATCTTGCAGCTATAGGGATTAGCTAATAATTACAGTGGGTAGGAGTCCTTATGGGTCATGAGCACCTTGCAGCTATAGGGATTAGCTAATAATTACAGTGGGTAGGAGTCCTTATGGGTCATGAGCACCTTGCAGCTATAGGGATTAGCTAATAATTACAGTGGGTAGGATATTCATGACATGCTACTGGTTGATTTGAGAGGAGCAATGTTTAACATATAATATAGTAATAGTTAACATTAACATCAATGACTTTACATTGTCTCCAATAGACAGCGATGACAGTGTTAGCGATGATGATGATAGTGATGATAATAATATATATATATATATATATATATATATATATATATATATATATATATATATATATATATATGAAGGTAAAATAATAACTAATGCAGGCACTGACAAAACTACTTCAAACTAGTCAGTATAATGTTGAAAGTTTTCTTTATTTTTTCTCCATTTTTTTCCTTCGCTGCCAAAATAAGCTGGCCAGTGTAGACCCAGAAAAATATCCATAAATAATATCACAACCTTGTATGTGTACAAGTATGCATTAGCACAAATAATCTCCCAAATTTTAATATATGTATGCATATATATATATATATATATATATATATATATATATATATATATATATATATATATATATATATATATATATATATGTATTAGCATTAGCACAAATAATCTCCCAGACTTTAATACATGTATGTGTATATGTATGCATTAACCTATGGTTTCTTTATTTTTTTCTCCCTTTTTTTCCTTCACTGCCAAAATAAGCTGACCAGTATAGACCCAGAAGAATATCCATGAATAATATCACAACCTTTAATACGTGTATGCGTATATATATGTATTAGCATTAGCACAAAAAATGTCCCAAATTTTAATATATGTATGCATATATATATATATATATATATATATATATATATATATATATATATATATATATATATATATATATATATATATTAGCATTAGCACAAAAAATCTCCCAGACCTTAATATATGTATGTGTATATGTATGCATTAACCTATGATAAAGTAAGGTTTTATCACAACTCGTGTTTACATTGTTTTGTGCTAGCTGTAATTATATTTTTTGATCCATCACTTTAGTGTAAGGTATGCGGATTATTCCCTTATTGGGATTATCACATCTCAAATGGTCATAGTTGTATATTTGTTTGAAGGTGAATTTAAATGTGTTTGTTTTAATATGAATATGTATATATCATGTGTCTCAGCTGAATAATCTGTACTGAAATAATTTGACATTTCACAACAGAACTGTGTTGAAAGTGTAATTACAATATTAAGTTAAGAACGGTCAAATTAAACTTTTATCAATGAATATAAGGGATCTGTACGGTTCCACGTTTAAAAAGTGAGAAATATCTTTCACTGGATTAAAAAAAAATGTATACATTTTTTGTTTACAAGAAACACACAGTATTATTGAGGTTGAGAAATATGGGGGGGGGGCAGAGAGGGCATTCGGTGCGATTTTAGTCATAAATCAGGAGTAGTGCTGGTGTTGTCATTCATTTTATGAAGTAATTTATTGTCTAGTGAATACGATGTGATGATGCTGATACATATGTTGTATTAGCTAATCTGATTGATGGAAATATAACAGTTTTGGTAAATCTATATGTTTATGATGATGATGATAGCTCTAACTTTTTTAAAAATCTGATAAAGGATATAGTTAGTTCTGATAATTCATCTATTATCATTTGTGGCTATTTGAATGTTGTTCAGGACATGAAACTTGACACATAAAATATTATTCATGTTAGAAATCCCATGGCCTGAAGAGCAGTCCATGATATCTGGAATGGACTAGATTTACTAGATTCATTGACAGAAGTCAGTATAGATGCTTTATTATTTACCTGGACAAAGCCCACTCCTATGAAATTCAGTTGATTGGATTATTTAAAGATTTCTGAATACGCTTTCATATTTCATAGATTTTTTCATTGTTTCCTGGGTTAAAAAATTCCATTCTTCTTTCTCTAACCTTATCATAATTTACACTTCCCACAAATCATGGTTATTGGCAAATCAATGCAAGACCTCTGATACAAACGGAATTTCATAAAACCTCTCAGATTATCACTTATAATGGAATGGAAATACGCTCTTAAGCTTACCTGCTGTTGAAGCTGATGCTGTTTAATAGCCCACATTAAACAATTACATTGGTCGCCATTTACTTTAAAAAATATTCTATGTCTTCGTTTGGAATGCACGCGATAATTCCCTCAGACTGAAATTAGGACAGTGTATTGTTTTCATATATAAAACTTAGAGATCTAATCAAACACCAAGCCAAATCTTTCCAAAGGAACTTATAAAATTTGACCGTCTAAATCTGAAGTCAGGAGTTTTCAACAAAAATATATATAGCACTGAAAACACAGTGCCATCTTTTCTTAAATGGAATCGGTATACTACTGACATTTGAGATGTCAGTTTAAAAAAAGAACGTTGTTTGAGTGAAATATTTTCGTAAAATAAAATCTTTCACCACATTAAACATCGAGTTATGTTTACTTCTAAGACTTTTATTTTTGTCAAAGAGGACCTAAGTTTTTCGACTCAGATGAAAGAAAAATGTCGATTATATGATTTCTAGAAGTCTCACTTGAAAAAGGAGGCCAAAAGTTAAATAATCAGTTCATGTTTAAGCTTCAGCATCGGGAGTATCTGACAAGTAAATAGACTTCAAGGACAATTTCTAATGGCGGCTTTACACTGACGTTTATAATGCATTACTTTTATTCGATTTATTTCCTAGAAAAATAGAATACCTTCCATTCTGGTGCTAAGGATATACAAAACATGTCTACAAAATGTTACATGTACGAAATAAAATGCAGTTGTTTTAGTAATTTACTTAGTCAGTAGGTAGTGAGTGATGCAGAGTTTATCACTTAGATGTTTAGTAAGTTCATCAGTTAGTCAGTCAATTTGCTCTTCTAGTTTCTCTTTTGCTTGTCACAAGTTTTCTTTCGGTTTTTTTTTATTTTATTTAAGAAAATTTCAAAACTAAGTTTACTCTTATTCCCCACAGCAAAACCATGGCCGAAAAAGGAACTAACATGGAAGATTACTGAGTACTCTAAAACAAGCAAGCTAACACGACCCCAGCAGAAGTAAGGGATTTGAATGTTGAATTGTTTACATGCATGATTTTTAGCTGGTTGATGAAGAGAGGACCTATTCGCATCCAAGGTTACGCTACCCGTATTTACCTGAGTTTAACCTGCATCCAACTGCAACCATCAAAACCCTCATCTGCTGCTCATTATGTGCCTACAAATCATGGTCTACACTGTTCGTTCTATTTATTATTCATTCGAACAGCGTATAAGTAAAGAACAAACAGACATACACACAGACATACAAACCAACATGATACCACATTGATAGAGTCACGCAGAGTGTTAATACGCTTTAACATCGTACTGGTCTAAGCCCGGCCGAGTCATACCAAGGACTTACTAAAATATATGGCACAAGGAGCTACCTCGCCTGGCGCTCAGCATTAAGAGGTTAGTGTTAGGACTGGTCGGTCTGGTGGCAGGATAATGTGACTGGGTGGGACATGATGTAACATGTCTGCTGCATGATGTCCCAGCGTTAGACATTACTATACTCACATGACTCACATGACACCTGGCCTAGAATTCATACAACGTTTTAAGTACAAGACTTGGAGTCAGGGTCCTCAGCATTATCTCCAGCTCGGTTACCAGATCCCTATTCTCCCGTCTCCGGTCAAGGATTTTTCTCTCTGAAATGTTTTTGACTCAGTCTTTAATTCAATAACCGAGGTGGGTTGGACCATTCTCAAATCCGACTAAACAAAAGAGAAAACAAAATGGCAGTCTCGAATCGTCCAACTTCAACAAAGAAACTGCAACCGGCACGTGGACTTAATAAATCTCCGCTGAACCTATAACTAACCCCAAATAAGTTCAGATGACCTGAAAACTCATATTCAACGTTAAAAATTAAAATAAATATTGCTTTAAGCTACCTGATGCTAGGACGCCACTGACTAGTTACAGATAATTTAAACGCAAACTTCTCTCCCGCATTAAATTTTTTGTTGATATGCTGGTTTCACAAAATCGTTTAAAAAAAAAAAACGATTTGGAGTTTAAATATATCCTCTTTATGTCTTATTTTTCTCATGAATTTGTAAAGCCAACGTATAAAAAAAAGTTGGAGTCACTTGTGTCAAAGATATGTATCCACTTCACTCGTGAAATTTTGCCTTTTATCTACTCAAAAAATGTAGATATTCTTTATATCAAATATTTTAAGGCATAAACCTTCGATTTGCATGTATTTATTTCTCTGTTCTGTGTCAATGCGATTAACGGCTGCATTACGACATCAATAAAAGGAGGTTCACAATTTCACGATAATATAGGACAATGACTTTTTACAAATTTAGATTGTACATAACTTGCAATTTTTTAAAACATTTATGAATGTTTTTATGTGAAAATGAAGAGATTTTTATTTTCGTTAAGCCAAGTCTTGCGCGAATTGATACAGCCCACATTGCTGGGGTGGGATAATATAGCAACAAGACAAAACACAACAGGACAAAACGCTTCAACAGGCTTCAGAACATGACATCATCAAACAACATGTTTAAATGATTTCGAGTTCAAGGATTTTATCTACTTTTTCTTTGTTGATTTCTGTTCTCGGATGTGAAGTATGTGTGTTGGCCGAATTTATTTAGCTAAGAGATGCTGCACCCTAATTTCCATTATTACATACTTTTGGTTTGCAGTCTAAAGTAATTCATGCGTGATTTCTCGATCGTTTTCAGAAATGATTGTTATTGTGATGACAGATAAAATTGCAACTTAAACAATTTTAGTACTATATATATTCATGAGTTCTTTCTAAAAATGTGTAGGGCCTACCGTTTGTCGCTGCCATAGTGAATGGGAGACACAATATCAAATAGCGACAGGTCACGCAAGTTCAGTCACTGACAATTTCAGTGATTCGTGTAGAAAACAATATTTTTAAAGTGTTTTTTGGGATCCATTTTTATGCATTCTTGACGACGCCTTTTGATTGATTACATAAATGTATACTAGACGGTCAACAGTCTTGCCACATTTTAAGATCTGTTCATTCTGATGGGGAGAAAGAGGGTGAAGTTTATGAGAGAGGGAAGGTAAAGAAGAAAAATGAAATAGACCTAAATATGAACACAGTTTCGAATAACACAAGTAAGAGCAGATATACCCCTAAAGGGATAAATAACGTAGTTCCAAAAGTGATATCGCCACTGTGGCGAGATCATTTTTCTCCCAGTTACATCCTTTAATACCTCAGTATAAATTATGTAATAAATTAGGAAGTCTGTAGATTGTATAAAGTTCAGTAAATTTCTCTGCCTTATGAACGAGTTAAAGTGCAATATTGGCGGCGTGTGAACTCCTTGAAAATGTAAAAATAATCCCGTTTCCTACTGGTCTGACCGTTCAGAAAGAGTCGTGTGCTTTGATTAACACAACAATAACGCACACGTCTAACAGACGTGCACACAAACACGCACACACACAAACAAAAAGAACCATTGAAAAATGGGTAAACACACTTTGCAAAAGTCAAATATTAAAAGTGATATTGAATACTGAGGATTTTTTTCTCATTTTGAAATATAACTTGTTGAAACTTTTCTCTCTTTATATCTGATTATTTATACATGTAACATTATGTTCCTCAGCTAATATCATTATTAATATCATTATAACAATAACAATAACAACATTTGTTAGTATTTAAGGACACTGGCACATATACAATTCGTGTTAGGAATTACATAACACATGAGCGCCTCGATCGTTGTATTCATCTCTGTGTCTTATATAGAACACAAGAACACCTCCATCGTTATATTTAACTTCTATTTCTTTATACATGTCAAAGAATGCCTCCGTAGTTGTATTAAC
Source organism: Megalonaias nervosa (assembly GCA_016617855.1). Taxonomy (NCBI): domain Eukaryota; kingdom Metazoa; phylum Mollusca; class Bivalvia; order Unionida; family Unionidae; genus Megalonaias; species Megalonaias nervosa. Next base: position 59,183 of record JAECUM010009936.1, read on the forward strand.
AGTTGTGTCTTATATACTACACAAGAACACCACCATCGTTATATTAACTTCTATTTCTTTATACATGTCAAAGAATGCCTCGGTAGTTGTATTAACAGTTGTGTCTTATATACTACACAAGAACACCTCCATCGTTATATTAACTTCTATTTCTTTATATATAACAAAGAATGCCTCGGTAGTTGTATTAACTTCTGTGTCTAATTAATCGACACAATAATGACTTAAGAAATGTTTCTAGCGTTTCTTTGCTTCACTCAAGTGCAGGTTATTGTTTACTTTGCATATATTTTCCTCAGATGTCACACAAGTGGAATAATAATTAAATTACAACGCGATGCACTGGTGTTCAGAAGGCAATCAAGGTGTTAAAAAAATCGTTGAACTTTTCGAGTAATGATGACCAACTATCACACCCAATAACCCAAGTTGGAGAAATGTGTAGTGTACATCTAGAAATCGGCCGACAAAATAATTTATAATAATAATAATAATAATAATAATAATGAGGACTTTGTCTAGCGCCTAATCTTTAGAAGCTCTAAGCGCTTTACAACATTTGACAACACTTAAAAAACATATATAATGATATGATTACAAAAATAAAAACAAACACTACGAAATTAGAAAACAGAAAACATGCTGTAAATATTTAAGGTAAGGAAACATTATTAGGTCTTTAAGTCTGTTCTTGCAGTTGAAATAGGTGAGTTTTAAGAGCGCTCTTGAATGAGATCACTGTGTCTTTGTGTCTAAGTGCAGTGGGCAATTCGTTCCACGTTGCTGGGCCCTGGTATGCAAATGAGCGTTGTCCATATGATTTCATCTTCATAGTGGGAATAATGAGAATACGAGTGTCAGAAGAGGAGCGTAAGCATCTTGCAGGTGTGTACACATGGGTGAGGTCAGATAGGTATGTTGGACTGGAGCCCGTCAGTGAAACGTAGCACAGAGAACAAATTTTGTGTTTAATTCTGGATCAAATGGATAGCCAGTGTAGGGTACAGAGCAGGGGAGAGGCGTGCTCTGATCGTGGTACTCTAAGGATGATCCGAGCAGCTGTATTTTGAACTTTTGAAGTTTCTGAAGTAGATATTGAGACGAACCAGACAGAATTGAGTTACAATAGTCCAGTCTTGAAAGTACTAAGGAACACACAAGTGTTTTAGTGGCATCAACTGAAAGATACTTGCGAATGGAGCTGATTCGTCTCAGCTCAAGATATGCAGCCTTGCATACGTTCATGACATAATGAGTCTTCATGAAACAGTGTGAAACCAAAACCAGAGGATAATAAAAAGAATCATCTTAATAATATAAGGTTATTTTTAACTGAATATTATTGCATAGGTTTTTTTATGTACAAGTCAATGTTGTGTTGAAAACACAATTTTTGACCGCCATCTTGAATTCACTTGAGTCCAGAATAGGTTTTATGAATACATATTTGTAAGAGTCCAAACAAGTTTTAGAGAACGTGCTCGGCAAAATACTACGTTTTCTTATTCGGTCACGTGGTTTCAATCTGAAAAGTTCATTATAGAATTAAATGATCATTGTTGGATATTTATAGATGCGTTGATTTTGCCGAATCACTCACACAGTAAATAATGTCTGAAGGATTTTATGTTAACTTTATGACTGATTATGTAACAATTTACACATCGATAAATACCCAGCCATAATTATTTAATCCTTATAATTCCAAATTACTTCCTTTCTGTTATCATCTTAGCAGATTTCATCAACAACGGATTCACTTTTAGGCAGCTCGAAGTTTTCTTTCATTAGCCTTTTCACTGCGGCAGAATACATAGCCCCATCTACGCTAGCCCAAGTCCTCGATTCTTTATATATGGTAAGAGTGTCAGAGCGGGTCATGCCAGTGATCTTGTTATGATAGGTTTTTTTATGAAACAAAATTGGCTGATGCTGTTAAACCAGGCTATTCATTTTTTAACATGGCGCTTGCGTATGGCACGTAGCATCAGTATTACCTGACTATTTATGTCCAATCACATTGCAGAAATTTCGGTGGATTCATAACATTTGGAAAATATCGGAGTATCATGTAAGATGAATAATAATTGTTACATATGTAACAACTAGTACTACACGAAGTTACAAAAGAATCCATAACGTCAAGCAAATGAAAGGCATAATAGCCGAGGCATCCGAATGATTTTAAGGCCTTTATAAGACACCATTCTTCGGTTTAGTGAAATAGAATCAGTATTTTTCGTCATGCGATAAATATGATTTTACATTTGTACTCATTTCAAATTTAGTTGACGAAATTCGTCGAATAATTTCAATGTTTTACTCTCCAAGGCTCGAAAAGATAGAAATTATTGTATTTGAAATGCGCACTCGTGTAAGATCCTCTATTATTAGCAATACAGGTTGAATTCAGATCACTCGAAACTAAGTCATTAGAAATCATAATTTCACAGAAGAGAAAGCTTTCAAGTTTATTGGAACGTATTTCATGATCTTAGACGAACATACATTATACACACCATCCATGGTATGAGAAAAGTAGGCAGTGATTAAAATATCCTTCTGTTATAACTAATTGCTTCGGAAATATGAGATCTCGAGGTTTCGAGTAAGATTTCAAACTAAAGCTAGAAATTTATATGAATTAAATATTTGTTGTGATCAATGAACTGAAAAATCAAACCCGACTAATAAACCAGTTATATTTAGTCCCGCATGTGGTGCTTTTATGACTTCAGATTGACGTCGTTTTATATTTGACATGAGAAAGCCGGTTTAGGCAGGTCAATCTATAAAAAAATCAAGGGCGACAATCAACACATGAATATAAAATGAGTGACGATGGGATCGAACCAGGAAATTTAAATGGAACTATACTAGGACAAGATTCGTTGTTATAGTTAATCTAAATTTCAGGGAAGCCATGACACGAGCTTTCGACATCTGGATGAAAGATTCACCACTTCGCTTTCAGTACGTGGGCAATTCACGAGCCATTACAGACATGGATATTAAATTTGTTTCTAAGGATCATAATGATGGAACCGCCTTTGACGGCCCTGGTAATATTTAATCTTTATCAATACATGTGTTTCCGTATCCATATTTCTGGAATGTTCTCTCTCTCTCTCTCTCTCTCTCTCTCTCTCTCTCTCTCTCTCTCTCTCTCTCATTTGTTTTCATTTCTTATGTTTGGTTATAGCATTAAGTAAGTCATCCAGCGTAATGTATGCAACAAACGTTGTTTAAGGGGCCCTTTTCTCTGACACAGATTTGAGATATTCAGTATTGAATTTATCACCATATACTCTGGTTTGTATAGACATATGTCCTTCGGTATGTGTGGACAATTGGGCCTCTGGTAAATTTGATTGTGTATAGTGCTCAGTGAGGTTCCTGTACAGTTAGAATTTGAATGCCGGATTACCAAATAGGCAGAGTAGGCACCGGCCTATGGGCCCCACGCCTTTTAGGGGCCCCGCGACAACGGATTTGATCTTGACGTATTAGGAGATAGTTTGCGAGGGTGGGGGCTCGAGATTTCGACTGCCTAGGGGCCTCCACAGGGTTTAATCCGGCACTGGGACTAGATTGCAATTTAGATGAAATGTTATTACAAAGGGGTTCAACGCGTTTTCTCTATGTGTGTATGTATTTATGTATGTATGTATGTTGGTGTGTATGTTTGTGTGTATGCATGCATATCTATCTGTATGTATGCATTTTTTCCTGATCTTGATGCAATTTTCTCACTAACAAATTAGATATAACTAACAAGTGGGTGATCGTGTCTACATTCTACAAAGGCGGATCCAGAAATATCGTTTAACATTGTTTGGGGTTGAGGGTGGGCATTGAGGTCTGTGGGAAGAACCCTCAGTGTGGTCACAGGAGGCACAGCCCCCGGAAGCTCCAGCATTTAAGCGTTTCCATTGCATATTTTTAGCCATGTATCTGTAAATAAGCTTACTCTACGAAACGTTCCAGGTGTTTCGCCTTAATTTTCTGTATTCTATTGGGGAGAGTCAGCGAGCCACCCTCACTCCATATCTAAACCTGTTTCATCACATGCTTAAAAATGTTAGCTTTACGTCATGCCTGTAATCCACTGAGTTGTATATTCACTGTATACTGTCTGATTTTGTTTTAGAAATGTTGTATTTATAATGGTTCCTATGATGATTTATTTCCAGGCGGATTTAATGCACACGCGTTCTTACCCCCAGTGGGCCAAATCCATTTTGATGACGATGAAACCTGGTTGACGGGTACTAGTGCTGCGAAGGCAGGGCTTGATCTCTACATCGTAGCTGCACATGAATTTGGCCATGCTCTAGGATTGAGTCACTCCAAGGTCCGTGGGTCTTTAATGGGCGCCTACTATGTTTACAGCCAATCTCTACAGTTACACAGTGATGATGTAGCGGGTATTCAACAGCTCTATGGCAAGCCTTCCCCGAAACGAAAGAGTGCTTGGTGGTTCCTAAAAAGGTTGCCCTACCGCCAATTTTCCTTGGACCAGCCCTAGACCAATACGTGCAAATGCGAGCAGCGACTTCGACCCTCCCCCACCTCAATCTTCCATTTATTAAACTTTTGAATACCCCAATTATTATTGGCAGACTTCCCATGCAATCGCTTGGTTCTGAGACCGTCCCTACCTAGATATTGTATTACATGACGAAAAAATAAATGCCGCCATACTGCAGCCATATTGCAATAATCGTTTGTATATTATTTTAATTATTAAACGAAACCTGTTGAAAACCGTACGTGATTTTTCAATAGAAAGTTAATTATCAGATTTTATTCTGACAAAATAAAAGGCAGTAACAAAGAGCAAAACTATCTTGCCTGGGTTTCGACCTCAAGACCTCTATCTTTATTTGTTCCATTACTCCATCGACTGAGCAAAGTTCATGATGGTAAAAGTTTTAGATGACTTTATAAGTATCAGAACTGTATTTTTTAAATATGTTCAAAATGTATATCTTTCCTGTTAATTGCAGTAGAGTACCTCCGTCATTAGTCCGAGTTTCTTCTGACCCTTGCCACCCCATTTTTGATATTTGGATATTTATGTTGGGATATAGGGTCAGAGTCCATTGCCTATCGAAAAGTTGGAATTCGCCGACACCATTTTGTGTCGGCATAGGGCAGCCGTTTACTATTCATCTTAGCAAACTTTAAGGACCTTTCATCGAGATATACCTGCATGAAATCGATAGGAATATGATTTATTTTCTCAGATATTGCGAGTATGGCATTCGTTATATATTCAATCCGCTGACAGACTAGCCGAAACTATACTGTTCATGAAATTTGACCTGTAACTCGCTATTTGCATTCCGAGTCACATGGCTAGTAAGCGGCTACCCTATGCCGACACCAAATGGTGTCGGCGAATTCCAACTTTTCGATGGGCAATGGACTCTGACCCTTCACCCCAACATAAATGTCCATACCAAAAATGGGGTGGCAAGGGTCAGAGGAAACTCAGATTACTCCGTCATTTGTCTGTAAAATTATAACGTTTTGTTAAGCCCATTATTTGGAGCAAACTTTACAGATGCACTCCCTTGCGTTTTAGATCAAATATTCTTTTAAAGACGCCAACCCCTCTCCTTCAAATTGCAACATTGAACCCAGTGTCTCTTAACATTATTTTTGACAGTTGTAATTATTTCAGAACCTGCGTCTTTTGAGGTTTTAAAGAAATTCAGAGGTATTTTGAGCAAAAGATATGAAATTATTTTGTCCAATTAAAATTAAATTGGAGTTTGAAAGCCGGCGTTTTTAGGGGCAGCGCTTAATAAAGGCAGCATAGACCATTAAGACATGCAGAACTCCACAGAATGTACGAATACATCTGTTTTACGACTTTACAAGCAACAGTGTTCCAGAACTGACCTAAATGAACAGGTGTGCATGTTAATTGCAGCGAAAAGGGAAATGATACCGAACGCGTGAGAGAAATTTGAAGAACTACATGTCGCAAGAAACGCTCTCTTCCTATTTTGTATACAATTAATGATATTTTTACTATGCCTTCCTATCTCTCTACTTTCAGCATGTGCGCCGAACATCCGAATTTAGCACGTGACTTCCTAAATAAATATGATAATTAGATATTTTTCCTGTTCTGATTCAGTTGTATGCATACCAAAAAAAGCACATGCAGGTGAATTGTTAATATTGCTTTGCCCGTTTCGGAAAGCCGAATCCTCAGTCCTTTGGGAAAATAGTAAGACAAATTGCTTTTCGTCTCTGAGAGCCTGATTAAGCCAAAAATACCCCAAACTGAAGCGAAATATACGTACTGAACTTAGTAGCTCCTTTGATACAGTAGTAAGGGAAAGTGTTGGTTCTGGCCCAGAGACCTCTTTCCACCCCCTCCCCACTCTCCAAACAAATACGAATTATCCTCTCGGAGACCCTAAAATCTTCACCCAAACGATTTTTTCACAACATCAAACTGTTGGTTCTGGCCCAGAGACCTCTTTCCACCCCCTCCCCACTCTCCAAACAAATACGAATTACCCTCTCGGAGACCCTAAAATCTTCACCCAAACGATTTTTTCACAACATCAAACTGTTGGTTCTGGCTCAGATACCTTTCCCCACCCTCCAAACAAATCTTGAAGACCATCTCGAAGACCTTAAAATTCCCACCCCAAACGATTTTCCCAAAATCCTAGCGCAGATATAATCCTAGACTTTTACACTGAAATTTTCAAAGATTATTTCTAAAGTTTAGATAATATTTCATACCCTATCATTATCATACTTTTTTTGATAATCTTTTTCATACCTACTAACTCTCATTGGTAGAATATCTGTTAACATACTGTCAATAATACGAAACTCACGTATTAAATCGTCCATATCATATTTTATACCCCGCAAGTAAGATCGTATCTGATCAAGTAATTTTTTATAGGTGATACTAGCCGTTTGGCAACTATTTTTTTTAGTCGCTAGTCGAGGTTCTATCTTTTTACACGCAGTTGTAAGAGAAACACCAATGCCCGATATTATTAACAAAAACGGGTTTAATGATGCACCACTCGAAATTATACCAGATCCGGTCAATAACAGCGGTAAATATGATATTACTCGAAGTATTTTGGTATAGTATTTGTAACATTTTTTCACGCACCAAAGTTTTTTTATGATAAAATTTGTAATATTGCATTAGCGCATCAACATCTTGTTTTGGAATTTCTTTTGAAATGTGATTGAAATCAAATATATATTTTTCATTATATAATATTAGTTTACAACAATGCTGGTTTCTGGTTTGATTAAGTAATTATTTGTGGTGTTTCAGCTACAAATTCCAAACACCACCAGTAAGACGTTGCGGTTATTGTTTGATCATCTGCTTCCAGTAAAAATATTTCTTCAGCATCCTTATTTAACACTATAGATACAACTCCAGAGAAAGCATCGGTTGAATGACGCCATGGAAATGTTGTAGTATAAATTTTAAACTTTGCAGAGCTAAAGATAGACAGTCTATACACACCAGTAACTTCTGCGGTATGTTTGATAGTGTTATTTTGCTGTGACCATGTTGCTAATCCTGATGCTACTGTGTACACGATATTTTTAATTTGTCTGTGTGGAATTTTAATCAGATTAGTTTTTTGAACAATATTAGGTATTCCACTGACAATGTCGTTGAGTTTCATGTTAACGTCAGCTAGTTTTATGTCAACGGTTGGTTGTTCCCCAAAAATTCTTTAAAGGGTTTGTTTATGTTTCTACGAAAATTTAAGAACGTTTCTACGTGTCTAGAAAAAGTAGCACTAAGTGTAGTCATTTCATCACCAATTGTTTTTAACGAAGTTGAAATAGGAATTTCCTTATCATCAACATACTTTTTTGTTGCAGCATCAAAATCATATTCCGGTGTTCTAAGATTATTAATGCCGTTATTGTTCATGTTGAGAAATGCACGCATTATGCCACCGTTGGCCAATACGTACTTAGATTCTTGATCATCGACATATTTTTTTGTTGCGGCTTCTGTATCTGAGGCTGGGTTTCCAAGGTCTATAATTTTATTTTGATTCATAGTAATGTTACCCGTGAATGAATCACCAGCTTTTTTTGACATAATCATTAATCGAGTTACCGGAATCTTGTATCTTACCTTGATTAGTAAAAGTAACAATATTATTAACAACCGCGGTGGGAATTCGTAGAAGTACATTTGACAGTTGTACATTACTCGTCTTTAATCGTCCTTGTTTATCCTGGAAAATAACAACTTCATTTTGATCCACACTTGTGAGATTTAATAAATTATCGATTTCATTTCTTAGCTGATCAAGAGTTGCGTACTTAGATAAGTCACCTTGATAACTTTCAGTCAATAAATCTCCTGTTAATGTTCCAAATTTTGTATAGTAGCTCATTATTTATTGTCTTACATAAAATTGTCAACATTAGTTAGTTTAATATTACATACAATTATATAACAACGATGGCGATGATATTAAACTTTGATACAGAGCGGTTGGTGAAACATAAACATAACAATGAACTTCCAGATTGTCATTATCTTATTGTTGGGCGAACTGGATCGGGAAAAACAAATTTGCTTATGAACTTGCTTCTTGGTGATAATTTTAACTACGATCGAGTTTATATTTATACAATTAATCCACAGCAAGATAAGTACGAACTACTAAGCGAATATAATGACAAACTTCGTGATGATCTTGAGGCTGTTGAAGATTCTTTTATAATCAGACAACCAGATGATCTTGTTCCAGTTAATCAACTTGACTCGGATGAAAATAAGATAGTAGTTTTTGACGATATTCCGCTAAATAATACGGAGATGAACAAAATAAGATCGTATTTTTCACTGTCACGTAATAAGAAATGTAATTCTGTTTATTTAGCTCAAGGTTTTTATAATGTTGACAGATTTATTCGGCGAAATACTGGTTGTTTTATATTATTTCCAGGACTGGACAATGTTGACGTTAGAAATATCGCAAACGAGCAATGCGGTGATGTAACAAAAGATAAATTTATCGAATTATATCATAGAGCTACAAAGGACAAATATAACTTTTTCTTATTTAATAATCTTGCAAATGATCCAACTAAAATGTTTCGCTGTTGTATTGACATTTACTTGCAGTAATGTGTTTTCCACTTCTTAAAATTTTATAAAATTTATATATAATAATTATGGACAAACGAGCAAAATATAGAAAACATATAGAAGATCTGAAAAAACTTGCTCAATCTCAAGCGGAATTTAAGCAAAAAGTACAGCAAGCACGACGTGGGCAAATAACTGCCGCAGAAGTTGCAACTGCAGCTCTCAAACCAGTTACTAAACACTACTTGGAAAACAACCTGAAACTAGGACACTGTCAGACGAAGAAGTTAAAAAACTTTAAGAAAAAGGTTTAGTCGGGCTTGTTAAGGAACAACAAGAAACAGCTGCTGCAAAAATTATTAGACGATCTGATGAAGAAAAGTTAAAGTTAGCTAGAGAACTTGTAAAACATATTGCTGATCCTGCTGCTAGACAAGCTGAACTAAGACTGCTATTAAATAATCCACTTTTACTTGAACAAAGATTATCAGAAAGAGTATTAGTTGATCCGATTTGAATTAGGTTAGGAGATATAGAGAAAAAAATTGAAAAATTTTATCTAAGATCATTATCACAATTTGAAATAGATTTAAAATATATAAATAACAAAATAGAAGATGATGAGTATAAAATGTTTAACATAAGATATCGTTTTAAAGATTCGAGAATATACGATATTTTAAAAAAAGAATATAATGCTGACGAAAAAATTGCACAGTTAACGCAAATATCAGAGGATAATAAGAAACAGATTGATTTAGTGGTGCCGGAAAATAGAGAATATTACAAAGCTATTAGTAAATACCGAGAAGGTATTATCGCCGATCTTTATATCAAAGCTATTAATCAAATAATTAATAAAAAAAAGTACGATCATCACGGTAATGTTTTGAGTACCATAGCAAAAGAAATAGATTTAAAAAGAGTAACAGAAAAGATTGAAGAACCAATAGTTATATCTCCGAGTAAGATTGGAGAAGGTGTAAAAATATTTACATCAACCGCCGAAATGATAGGCAGATTAATGCTATTAATATCATCAAAAGAAGCTGGGAATGTTAGTGTTGAAATTGACAATGAAATTATTGATATACTTGATCATCTAAGATCGGAAAATTTATTAACGTCTGACGAGTATGAAACTTTACACCGCGACTTAATCTCGGCGATTTAATTTTATAAAAAATATAATAAATAACGATGTCAACAACATTATTGCTAGACTCTAGTACAACCGCAAAAGATAGCGCAAATTTTTCAGTAAATTATATTCCGCCAATACAACTTGATACTGAGAAACAGTATGAAATTGGATTAATTTCTTGTACTTGCTGCAATGCTATGGCTAACGTAAAAACTGGTATCAATGATGAGATTGCAATTATTTCAATAAGAGACACGCAATGGAAAACATTTAAAATTCCACAAGGAGCTTATAATATTACTGATTTAAACAGAGTGATAAAAGAGCTTATGCAAAAAGAGAAGATGAAACCTGATAATTTCGAGTTAGCAGCAAATTATAACACGTTACGAGCTAGAATGACAATAAAAAATATGTCAGTTAGTTTTATATCACCGAGAAGTATCGCACCACTGATAGAATTTGAACTTAGAGAGTATTATTTAGATCCTAATGAACCTATTACATTTGACGGTGAACTGCCGGTAAATATAACTGACGTAAATACAATATTAGTAAATTGCTCTATTGCTTCTGGATCTTACTCAGCCCAGGGCAGTAAAGGGCAAACGATTTATAGTTTCTCGCCATATGTTCCACCAGGTTCTCTCATGCAAATTACTCCGCGTCATATTATATATTATCCGTTAAATGTTGAAAATCAAATAACAAGTATAACAATGCAATTGACAGATCAATCCGGACGACAGTTGGATCTGAACAACGAGATTGTTACTTATTATTTACACTTATGTGCGCAATAGCTTCGCTATCGACAATAAAAATTATACAACCTCAGATATAATGAAACAGAGAAAAAAAATTTATCGAAGAAAAATAGTAGGAGGATTTTTTGAAAATATATTTACTAAAGTTATTGAAAATGTTCCGGGAATTGCGCGTAAAGTTGCACCAATTGCACTTGACGCAGGTAAAGCTTTTGCAACTGGAGCCGCATCTGCCGCTGGAACTGCGGTGGGACAAAAAATAGCTGATAAAATAAAAGGCACACCGTCTACATCTGATATAAAACAAGCTATATCAGAAATCGCTCCAACAAAAGAAACTCAACGTGCTATGATAACGACAACGAAAAAACTTTTATCACCGAAAGGCGAGCAGATTATACAAAAATTAATATCTAAAGTAACAGCGCCGCAATAAAATTTTATATAATCTAATAAATAAAAAATGTCTGTTAAAAATTATCTCGATTTAGCAGAAACTTACGACATCGATAACACTGTAACAGAATTTGAGTATGTTGAGTATCTCGATGAAAATTCTAATGAACCAAATAAAACTGGTATTAGAACATTTAATACTCGAGACGAAGATGTATTTCTACTGCCACATAAGGCAATGTTAGAAGTTCGCGGTCAGATTATGACAGTAGCTAATCCACCTGTTGCAATTGCAGTTGGAGCAGAAGTAGCTCTTATAAATAACGGCTGGTGTTTATTCAAAAGTGTTAGATATCAACTGACCAATCAAACTGTAGAAGATATTTCAAGTCACTTACAAGTTGCAGGTACAATCTTAAATATTATTTCGTTTTCCGATGATTACTCCAGATCAACTGCAACGAACATGATGTGGTTTAAAGATACTGGACGTGGTGTAGCAGAATCAATCGAACTTTTCAGGAGAGGTGTTATAGCACACGGAGCTGATGCCGCTGCAGATCTTGTAAATGTGAGAAATTTTCTTATTGCTAATGCTGCTGCTCTAGGTATAGCCGCACCAGCTGTAGGTGCTAACGCAGGCGCTGTGAGAATCTCACTTACTGCAGCTTGTACTAATCTTAATATAACACCACCAGCTGCAGCTGCAGATGCCGTTGCAATGTTAGATATAATTATTAACTCATTTGACGTAAAAAATCCACGTTATAATGAAGGTTTTGCTAGGCGAAGAGAACTTGCAGCAGGATCACGTCAAATTACAATGATGCTGCCATTAAGTATGATTTTTGGCTTTTGTCGCGATTATGATAAAGTATTTCGTGGAGTTAAACATACACTTATTTTAGATCGGGCAGAACAAAACGACTGTCTGTTTAGGTCAGGCGGAGATGACGTACAGTTTATCATAAACAAACTTGCGTTGTGGATGCCGCGTATAACGCCGTCAGTCACTAAAATGTCAGAACTAAACAGTATACTCGATAAACATACAAACAAGATTTATTTTCAGCAACATAAAATATATCAAACAGCGGTTCCAAATACTACTGACTACACATGGCGAGTTACAACAACATCAAGTGAACAACTGCCGAGACAATTGTTTGTCGTATTTCAACAGCAAGCGCGACGTGGTAACCAACAACAAAATAATGCGATATTTGATAACGCTGATGTTAGACGAATATATGCTAGACTAAATTCGAAGCAATATCCAGAACGAGCGATAGAATGTAATTTTGCAGATAACGCTAATAAAAATATTACTCGACCTTACATGTATCTACTCGACGCAGTACAAAAATATCAGGATGTTGAAGATGGATCTCAGATATCAGTAGAGGAATTTCGTACACTTTATCCAATATTTTATTTTGATGTTAGTAAACATAGCGAGCGAGCAGTTGACTCGACAGTTGATATTGAAATTACTTGGACATTAGGAGAAGTTCCAGTAGCGCCGTTGTACGTGTACGCGTTAGTGATCAGCGACAGATTTGTTACGATAGACTCCGTTGGAGGTAAAATGACGGTACAAGTTTAATCTGCAATCGTTATATAAGATGACAAAATATATTGTAAAAGAAATATATTTGACTGATGGTCAAGTTAAAAAATTAGCAGCTGCTGTTGCAAAACAGAGGCAAGTATCATTAAAGGTTAATCCCGGCTCTCAAACGGGTACCTTAACAAAATTGATGTTAACCAAAAATCAAGCAAATAAATACGATCGTAAAAAACCTTTTGTTTTAAATTTAAGTGCCGCACAAATAACAGCGATGTCAAAACAAGGTGGTTTCTTTGGTCCAGCATTATCAGTGATAGCCAGCACGTTATTACCTAAAATTTTACCGGTGTTAGGTACATTAGGACTAGCAGCAGCGTCTGGCGCAATATCTGGCGCAACGAAAAAAGCAGTTGAGGGTAGTGGTATAAAAAAAATAGTCTAAAGTTTAATTTTATGTGGCCGATAAATATAATGCCACAACGAAAACCAAAATCGTCGAAAAAAACGAAAACAACAAAATCGTCGAAACAACGAAACGCAATCAAACAAAACAAGGAGGAATTATTCCTTTCGCTCCACTTTTAGCGGGACTAGCGGGAAGTCTACTGCCAAATCTGCTGGGAATAGGAGGACGAGGACTAACACTGCCGGGAACACGGCCTCCCCGCTAAGTAATTTTGATTTACTTGATAAGTTAAAATCAGTTCCCAGATTTCACGGAGTTTATTCCAAAGATGAACTTAGCGCTGTACCAGCGCAAGCGACATCGTCGCTGGGTTCGTGTGTGATAAATATACAAGATTTCAATGACGGATCCGGCACGCATTGGGTAGCAGTTTATAATAACAATTATTTTGACTCGTTTGGACTTCCTCCGAGCGACGTGATAAAAATATATATAAACAAAAAATATAAAATAATATATTATTCGTCCAATCAACTTCAACCTGTTAGAACTTCTGCTTGTGGATATTATTGTATAATGTTTGTCCGACAGATGTCAAAAGATCCTAATTTTTTAAAGTTTATTTTGCAGTTTGATAAACAACCTTCTCACGCTAATAATGAGATTGCAATTAATTTTTGTAAAGCTTACTAATAATTTTATCCAAACTTACAAATATATAATGTCAACATATTGTCTCAAATGTAAAACTAAAACAGAAAATAAGGATGAGACGACGGAAAAAACAAAAAATAATAGAATGATGCTAAAAAGTATTTGTGCTGTTGTGGTAGAAAGAAAAGTATGTTTTTAGAGAAGTCGCTGGGAGCTGGTTGCCCTCCTGACAAGATTATTTTAGTAGACGACTAAAAATATAGAATGATATGCAAGTGTGATTCTGACAGAGATTTATGTCTCGAGCAAAATAAAATTGTCACATACTGTCAACGTTGTAACAACAGAGAAATAATTGGAACAGGTATAGATATACATAAATTAATTGACAAATTACCAAAACCAAAAGGAGGCTGGACATTGCCAGGCCATAAATACACTGGACCTTATAATCCTCTTGATAAACAACTAGATGAAAATGATAATACGCCACGTATCAAAATTAAATTTTAATGGCATCGACTTTCCAGTTGCAGAAAATCAAATACCAAAGTTTGAAAAGCAAAATATTGTTTCGATCAACGTTTTCAGACTAAACGAAAAAGAAAACGTCTATCCGAGTTACATTTCAGAAAAAACTTCACAATCGATAATAAACCTGCTGTTTTATAAAAATCATTACGTTTGGATTAAAAACTTTAGTGGACTAGTTGGCAGACAGTATAATAAACGAAATAATAAAATATTCTTTTGTTATCGCTGCTTGCACGGTTGTACAGACAATGAAACATTACAAAAGCATTTGCAGTACTGTAGTGACGTACAACGAATAACAATGCCGTCCAAAGAAAATAGTGTGTTACAGTTTGTCCATCACAATCACAAACTAAAAATTCCTTTCGTCATATACGCTGATTTCGAATGCTTACTTCAGCCTGTACTTGGCGTAGAAAATAATCCTAACCAATCGAGTACAAGAAAAACTCAAAATCATTTTCCGTGCGGAGTAGCGTATAAGATAGTTTGTTGTGTTGATTCGAGATTATCCAAACCAATCAAATTATATCGTGGTAGAAATCCGGCTGTCTGGCTTCTCAAGCGGTTGATTAGCGAAGTTGATAATATATTTTATCGTTTGAAAAGAGAAACTCCAATGATAAAACTGACATCTCAACAAGAATCTGATCACGAGCAGAATTTTGTTATATTTGTGAAAAAGCTTTTGAGGATAATAAAAAAGTACATGACCATTGCCATATAACAGGACAGTATCGTGGAGCGGCTCATGATCAATGTAATTTAGAATTTCATGCTCCAGATTTTATTCCAGTTATTCTTCACAACTTTCGAGGATATGATAGCCACATTATCGTAGAAGCTTTTGGTGATCCTGACGTAAAATCTCGTTTAAAACTCGATAACGTAATCAAATGCATTCCAAATAATTTTGAAAAATATATGTCAGTTACGCTAGGTAAGCTGCGTTTTATTGACAGCCTACAATTTATGGCGGCATCATTGGATGAGCTGGTAAAAGATTGTAGCGAGTTTGATAACCTACGAGACTGTTTTGGAGATAAATATAATCTACTGACTAAAAAAGGAGTATTTCCGTACGAGTATCTCGATGATTGGAGTAAATTTGATGAAACTTCGCTACCTGACAAGGACAAATTTTACTCACAACTTAAAAATGAAAATATAACCGATGATGATTACAAATATGCACAAGATATCTGGAAAGAATTTGATTGTAAGACGTTTGGAGATTATCATGATTTGTATCTAAAAACTGCCGTGTTATTGCTGGCGGACGTATTTGAAAGTTTTCGAAAAGTGAGCTATAACAATTATGGACTAGATCCTTGTTGGTATTATTCTGCTCCCGGGCTGTCGTGGGACACATTGTTAAAGTTTAGTAAAGTAAGGTTAGAATTACTGACTGACGTTGATATGTTCAATTTTATCGAAAAAGGTATCCGAGGCGGTATTAGCGTGATAACAAAAAAGTATGCAGAAGCAAACAATAAGTATATGAAAAAGTATAATCCTAAGCTTCCTTCGAAGTATATAATTTATTTAGATTGTAATAATTTGTACGGTTATTCTATGGCAGAACCAAAGCCTTTTGGTGGATTTCATTGGATTACAGCTGAACAATTTCTATCGGAGACAGAAAAAAAGATACCCGACCATGTTTCGTACTTCGTTGAAGTTGATCTCGATTATTCAACTTCGCTACACAATTTACACAACGATTATCCTTTCTGTGCGGAATCGATGATAACAGATTATAATACGTTGTCTCAAGAACAACAAGCGACAGCATCACCAAGACAAAAGTCTATGGTCAAAAAACTAGTACCAAATTTACTCGATAAGAAAAATTATGCTTTGCATTACAAAGTTTTAAAACAAGCAGTAGATGCTGGTCTTGTGTTGAGGAAAGTTAATAGAGTTTTAAAGTTTAATCAGTCGCCGTGGATGAAAGGTTATATTAACTCAAACACTTCGAGAAGAGCTGTAGCAAAAACTGATTTTGAAAAAAAACTTCTTTAAGCTCATGAACAATTCCGTTTTTGGTAAGACGATGGAAAATATTAGGAAACGCGTAAATATCGAGCTAGTTAATAATATCAATCGCAGAAACAAACTTGTGTTAGACGATGATTTTGTTAGCATGAAAATTTTTAATGGAAATCTTGTCGCAATACAAAGAAGAAAAACAAATCTAAAACTAAACAAGCCAATTTACGTTGGAGCTTCCGTTTTAGATTTATCGAAATGGCTCATGTACGATTTTCATTACAATTTTGTTAAAAATCAATGGCCGTCCAGTAGATTATTGTTTACTGATACCGATTAGCTCGTGTACGAAATCGAATGTGAGGACGTCTATCAGGACATATACGATAATCGACATCTGTTTGATCTTTCCGATTACCCTCGTGACAGTAAATTTCATGACGACACAAATAAAAAGGTTATTGGTAAGTTCAAAGATGAAATGAACTCGAGCACCATCAAATATTTTATTGGATTACGCAGTAAAATGTACGCGGTATTGCTAGATAATAATAAAATAACGAAAAAGGCAAAAGGTCTGCCTCGCGATTTTGTTAAAAAGTTTATGAAATTTGATGATTACAAGTACGCGCTTGATGGTGGTGTTAGTTTTATAAGAGCAATGGCTATTCGAACCAATCATCATAAACTTGAAACAGATGTCATTATCAAACGCGGATTGAGTAATTTTGATGACAAACGTTATTGCCAAAATGGAGTAGATACATTTGCACTTGGGTATTGTTTTGATCATAAATCTATACTCGATATTATATTCGATGACTAAGGTATGAAATTTTATCTAAACTTTAGAAATAATGTTTGAAAATTTGACAGTCACAAAAAGTCACAATAGCAAGATCAAATATCTAATGATGGACGGCAAACAGTTGACAGTTGAAATTAATAATGAAACATCAGGTATATGTTTTACCGCCGTTCGAGACAAGCTAAAACTTTCTCTTACCAGATCTGATGACAGCGAGTATTTCAATTACCTCGAACAATTGAGCCAGAAGTTGTTAGAGGAATTTAAAAACCTTCACAATCCGATCAGCCAACAAAAATATACTAAACTTACAATCGATCTTGATCGATCAAAAGTATATTTTATCGACAAAAAATATCCTCTTAACAAATCGCAAATAAAAGATTTATTTGAGTCTCGTCGCTGTGTGAGCGGTAAAGTAAAGTTTAGTCTCTACTATCCTGATGATGAAATATTTCTAATATCAACAGTAGAAACATTGATAATTGGTGATGAGGTTTGAAGGAGGTAGAGGTTAGTCGTTTGGGAGGCTGGTGGGGCTCACAGATATAATTTATATTTTTTTGGAGGGTCTTCAAGATTTGTTTGGAGGGTGGGGAAAGGTATCTGAGCCAGAACCAACAGTTTGATGTTGTGAAAAAATCGTTTGGGTGAAGATTTTAGGGTCTCCGAGAGGATAATTCGTATTTGTTTGGAGAGTGGGGAGGGGGTGGAAAGAGGTCTCTGGGCCAGAACCAACACTTTCCCTTACTACTGACACTGTTAGCTTTATCTAATCTTTTAAACGTTAAATAACGTTGGTGTGGGTAACGAAGTCAGGGGAGGTAAGGAATGGCTCAAGATTTTATACCACGCTTTCAAAATCGTCTATTCTGAGATGAGAG